>JASCZW010014130.1:0-23678 GCA_034211315.2 Aedes japonicus | reverse complement strand
GTTGGCGATGTTTTAGTAGAAACGAAATTTCGGTAAATGACTTAATATTATTCACACGATAGATACAATAAACCAACGAAAACAGTTGGAAATTTATATGGAATAGAGAGTCCAAAATTTAACAGAACATAGCAGGTATACACACACATTTACCTATTTTATTTCAATATCACGATCACAATCACCAAACGTCCATTCGGCCAAACGTCTTTATGCCAAACGTCTTTATGCCAAACGTCTTTATGCCAAACGTCTTTATGCCAAACGTCTTTATGCCAAACGTCTGTATGCCAAACGTCTTTATGCCAAACGTCTTTATGCCAAACGTCTTTATGCCAAACGTCTTAATGCCAATCGTCTATTCTGCCAAACATTCGTATGTCAAACGTCCGTATGCCGTACGTCTTTATGCTAAACGTGATAACATCATTTTCTGAATAAAAAAACCGTGGAACGCAGCATTTTGCTGAGTTGACGACGGAGTTCGATGGGATCTTCTAGAGTTTTTCCACCATTTCTTGGCTTTTATAATTGACAAGTTAAACTTGGGTTCTAGTGGTATGGAATGGCGCAGTAGATACCGCAGTAGATTGGATCTGGCGGTCTTTTTTCTGAGAAGGATTCGGGTGATCGAACGGCGATTGGGCTCCAATTTCTTGGAACATTTTCTCCACATCTGCCATGACTTCAACAGGCTCCCATCCAACTTTCAACTCCAGATGTCTTTGAAGGTAGCCAAGGATGGAAAAATTCAATCACGTGCATGATTTCAGCCGATTGCGTGTTTTGTTTCGAAATTTCCTTTTTGATCAATCACCCCTCTCCATGGCTGGATTTTGAACCTGTACGCTGGTGGGAGGGCCTAATCTGTTAACGATTCATTGGAGATAGCTGATTCATAGATGTCGCTAGGTCATGTTATTGTATGACCTTCTACTCTAATGAACCATTCATGGGAGAGCCAAAGGTCCAGCCACACAAAGTAGTGATAATATCACACTCACCCCTCTTACTATAATAGCCAAGTCGTAGCACGCATGTATACAGGCACTAAAGTTGAGTGTGATATCAGCGGGATGGGCCGCAAATCACTAAAAATTAAATCATAGATAGATTTATTCAACTTTGAAAACATTTAATATTCAAATTGAGGTGGAAGTTTGAACTGTGCCATAGAATTTTCTATGCAGTGGCCTTCTAGACCGAGGCCATAAGTATTTTGGTTTTGTGGGATGAGGAGGGCCCGTTTAAGAATTCAGAGTATCGTATCACTGAAAATATTTCAAATGATCTCTGCTGATTGCTTACATCAAAGAAGTCATGAATGAGCCAAGCTAGAGAATTAATAATTCATTCAAAGCGACCCACGCCATATCCACATTCATTTTGGATCCTGTGAATCATCTATTAGCCTTCTAGAAAATCATCCATGAATCAAAATTTCCTATCAATATGAATGCAAGATTGCATTCATGGATTAACTTGTTTAGTGAAATAGAAAACAACTGAATTCTATTTGCGTTTTCCGCTTCACGGTATGCTTGATAATAAAAATAATTATTTTAGTTTAAGTTCCGCTGGTCACAGAGTTATTACGGATTCAGATAAGGTAGTATTGTATCGTAAAATGTGGACCATAATGTATTCTCAGTGATAAATCAGGTTATTTAAAACATAAAATAATAAATTAACATACCCAAGCAGACATGGACTGTCGTTGGTCTCCTTGGTAACCCTCTGAGTGTGGCGAAATCTGCATTCGAGGACCATGTTCCGTTCCGACAAAACATGAACTTGTGGATCGTCAGTTTACGCTGATATCCAAAGCCGATTACGACGTAGTACCAGAGAACCTTCTCAACCAACGTTACAATGACCGTACACTGATCACCCGTGATTCCGTTCGGTAGATTTCTTTTCGTTCCAACAAAACTTGGGTGTGCGACATATCATTTTACATGTATGTTCTAAGACGAGTGTGATTAAGTACCGGAGTACCTTCCCAAATGTAATCGAGGCATAGTTGTCAGTAACCAAATCATTGTAGATTGGATGCCCAAGAAGACCAACTACATTGTTACCTTTAAAGTGATTAAACCAAGCCGCTATGTACGGGACGTCTCGTGGGCCTAGTGTCAGACTCTATTGTTTTTGTACGGATCGGTCCAAGATCGGGCATGAATACCGGAGCCAGGGTTTTTGCCTGGTATCACAAGGTCATACCTATGGGACGGAGTCCAACACTGAAAATTCATTTTCGTAAATTAGCTTTTACTCGTTTCGTAAACATGGATTTTAAAACATGATTGCTTTTCATTGTCAACAAAATGCTATTATTACACTTTTTTATGCAATGCACAAAATGAATTTCGTGAAGACCAGCCAATCGGTAGCTTCTTAAAAAGTACAAATTAGTTTCGTTGCAGAAAACAACGAAACATAATTTTCAGTGTACTGTATTTCAAGCAGAGATTCAAGCCATAATAGAATGTACTCATTTATGCATCAAAAGAAACTATAGGTTTGCTAAGATCTGTATATTTTCGGACAGTCAAGCAGCGTTAAACGCGCTAAAGTCATTCGCGTGTCAATCGCAGCTAGTGTGGGAATGCATTCTATCGCTGAAACAACTGGCTTGTAGGAACGAGGTTATATTATCCTGGCTGCCCGGTCATTGTGGAATTGAAGGAAAAGAAAACGCCGATAGACTAGTAAGACGAAGCTCTGCTTCGAGATTCTTCGGTCCTGAACCTTTTTGTGGTGTCCCGGAGTGTACACCGTGTCCAATATATTCTCATATAAAATAAAACTCTATTTATTTCAAATCGATAATCCAAATTTTATTGATAACTTTAACCATTATATTGTGACTTCCATCGCCATTTCGTCCCAAATTCGTTTGATTACGGTTTTGAATTGGTTTATATTAGACGCCCTACGGTCAACATGTATGAACATACGAAATAATCCAAGGGATACAGATCTGGTGAACTGGGAGACCATTAATTCTTGTCCAAAAAGTCGGTCAAATTTTCTCGGCCCCAGCCCTGAACGAGATTTGCAGTATGCGATGCGGAGCGCCTGCTGAAACACACAAACACCTCTTGTACATATGGCTTGACAACTTTCTCCAAAACTTCCGTTTTATAATATACGGCATTCACTTTATCGCCTTTTTCGATGAAAACCAGTGGTAATTTGCCTCGCTTGTAAATTCCTCCTCAAACCATCACTGACGCTGCACTTTGGAACCGTGGAATATTCCTATCACTCTCTGGAACAGTTCTCGAAGAAAGAGCCCACAATCTGTCGTTATGGACATGGTAGGATTGTTGCAAGACGGATAACTTTTCGTCGGAAAAGATAAATTCTTCCCCACCGTGCCGCGACAAAAGCAGACTTGCTCTTTCGATTCGTTTCTGCTTGGAAGGTTTTGAACTCCGTGAACCTGACGTTTTTTGAAAGCTTGGAACTCGAGACCATTTTGCAGTATATTGTGCATTGACGATCTCGAAACATTCAGATCTGCGGCCATTTTAAGTACAAAGCGCTGTGATATTCGTCTAATCCGTTCCCTGACCACTTTAACAACTCGTGCAGTCCGCACCGTACGAGTACGACCGGATCTCTTCCGGTCATTCAACGAGCAGGTGTCACGGTACCTTCGGATGGTTTGGTACACAAACTTTACTTCGAGGTATTTCAAATTTCTGAAAATAGCGCCCGGGCGCTCACCTTTCAAAAACTTTTTTCATCACCACAGCACGAAACTCCTTCATCGCTGGTAAAAGATAAACACCGAATGAAAACAATCGGACACAACCTAAAAGCGCTTGTATAAACATAGTGCAAAACTACACCAACACATACGTGAACCATGTTAAGTAGTTGCCCGACACCAATGCAAGGAAAAAGTGTATGAGAATATATTAAACACGGTGTAAATCACTTGAATACGATATAAATCGGACCTAAAAAACACGTACGTATGGGAATGTTACAAACGTTAGTACTAAATTACTTGAATTTTGGGTGAGTCAGTCCTGCATCACTTGATTTTGAAGTGTATCTGACTTGACTCACTTGAATATGAAATGAATCAGCCTTGAATCACTCGAATGTGAAATGCTTTAGACCTTAAGACATAAATATGGAGTGAACCAGACCTAAATCACGTGAATAAGTGGTGAGTCAGTCCAAAATCACTTGTATTTGAGATCAGTCAGCTCTGTATCACTTGAATATGAATTGGATCTGACTTGAATCACTCGAATATGAAGAGAATCAGGCCTAAATCACTTGAATACGAAATGAATGAGATAAAATAAAATGTATAATCACTCGAATGCGAAGTCAGTCAGCCATAAATCAATTGAATTTGAGGTGAGTCAATCCTGAAGCACTTGTATACGAAGTAAATCAGGCCTAAATAACTGAAATGCTCTCCCGAAGACTCGAACTCTTATCAGATCTTGAGATATGACGAGTTGAAAATGCTTAATTCCATTATATAGTTGTTAAAGGAACAGTAGACATTTTAGCATAAATGATTTATAAAAAGTTAAGACAAAATGAAAATTGCACAGCTATACTGAACTTTAGATTCAATTAACACATTTATTTTTGTTATTATTTGCACTAGTAGAATGTACTGGGATATTGCAAATTTCTACTGTTGCTTATAAATAGTTGTGGGCAATAAAATGAGGAAAATCCCACAAAATAAAGAATACTTACATTTTTCGTGGCAGGGTAAGACTTCAGCATGCTATCTTACCGCGCTGGCTACATTGCGTTGGTGGGACTGCCTCCAAGTATAGCTGACGAGATACAGCGTCTTACTCAGCCGCTGTTTGAGCTGCACCTCCTTGTGGACAGACGCTCGGCACGCACCTCCTCAATCTAGCTGAAGTCAGAAGGACAACAGTGCCCAGGCTGCACTACCAGCCAAGTACGCAACCTTAGCTGGGGTCTTTGTCATCTGTTGACCCGTGGAAGCATGAGGTGGAACTTGTGAGGACCAGAGCTATGTTGCGGGGACGCACGCTCCATCACAGTTGTCGACTCACCATTTTGCAGCCCTCCATCTTTTAAGCATAACGAGACAGAACAAACTCAAAATGCTCAATTTTGAATGCTCACTAGCGCCGGGTAGCGGTGGAATTCTTAACCACGTAGCAAATACCCTTAACCTAATGAACAACTGTGCCGAAGACTCGAACTTTCCATCTCATCAGAATCACGGAATAGAACAAATTAAAAATGCTTAATTTGGCATGCTTACTAGCACCACATAGTGATGAAATTCGAAGCTAAACGCTCCATTTTCCGGATACCCTTGACCTTCTGAACAACTTTGCCCAAGACTAGAAATTTCCATCTTATCAGACTCACGAGATAGAACAAGTTGAAAAATTTCCTATGCTCGCTATCAAACAAAACGGTCCACCTTTTGAATGTCATTGACCTTTTGAGTAACTACGCAGATAGTCAGGGTCTCGAGGTATTACATCATGAATATACCTGTATTTAGGTGAACTTTTTGGGGGGTGATGCAAAATATGTTGCAATAATTTTCCATGCGAGGCCGTACTCTTGACTGGTAGTGTACACTGAAAATTAATTTGGGTTTATATCACAAAATAAAAGGTAGTACTCACCAATCCTGCAACGAAACTGAGTTGTATTTTTCTGGAAGATAGGGTAATGGGATGTAATGTTTGCCTTGCTCCTTCATTCGGCCTATGTACCAAATATGCCATTAATCTAGCGATAATCATCAAAATCATGTTGCTATTAGGATGACCGACGTAACCCGAATCAATTGAGGCAATATTAATCAGTTTATAGTTGTTCACTTCCGCGTAATTTTCGATTTCTTGAACTTTTGGGGCGTCATGATTTCACTGGAACAGATGATCTACACGATCTTCAAGTGATCTAAATTTGGCTTAATTGAATCGATAAAGCAAATAATGCACTTGGGTGTACAGAAAATAGTTACACGTTACAAACTAACTGTTCACTAGCTAAAATAACAATGATTTTACAAGAAAATCGTAGACCCAATGTTGGGAACATATTTTATTGTATTTTCCCAACTATGGCCTGTTGTATCAATAACGTAGTTAGAAGGTTGTTATTGGTAAAATTTCAAGTGGAATTTCATGAGTTAACGGTTGTTTATATTCAAGTGGCTCATCTAAGCACAAATAGAAGCAACAAAATCAATGTATAGTGAATTATAATGTTTTCATTATTGAATGACTGATAAATCCTATACGAACATCATTTAAGTGTTTCGAGGCAGTTTTAGTTACAGTATGTAAAATAAGTATATCCACCCCTGCTTCAAATTAACAATTTTACTGTTATCGATTCAAATATAAGTTGATAAAATGAGTGTTGTTATGCGTTTGGTTCATTATATAGTACCTATCATTATACCATTAAATATACTTGAATTAATCTTGCTCTTGAAAATCTATGCCAAGATCAACAGAAAAGGGAAGTAAAACATGCAAAAAAAGTTTATCCACCCAAACATGCGTAGTACCATTTTGCCGTTATTCCTGTCACTTTTTCCGAATGTAAACATTGCATACAGTTATCCTTTCGTAGTGTAGAAGCTTTCGTGATTCAAATTTGAGTTCTCGTGTTTCGAAATGCCTTAAAACACACACATTTCGCTGAGTATCCGAAAACTTATCATAGAGCATCACAAGTGCGGTAAAAGCTACCCTCAAATTGCTAATATCGTTCAGATACGTAAAGATACGGTTTCCAAAATTGTTCAGAAGTACAAAAAGAGTGGTTCTTTCACACCAGAAAAGTGATCAGGGCGACTGGCGGAGACAAGTTCCCGGATTGACAGGGCTATCGTCAGAAAGGCGGAACAAGATCGAGGTTTGTCAGCTCCAAAAATTGCAAAGCAAGTTGAAAGAGAATTTTCTATCCATGGTTGTCAGCGAAAAACATTAAAAAATGATTGAAGTGGGCTCGAGATCATATTACATGGACAGTCGATGATTGGAGAAAGGTCATTTGGTCAGACGAGACTAAAATAATGCTGGAGCCGAACCAGCTGTGGCTGAAAGGCTCCTAAATAAAGATAAATAATGATAATAGTAATAAAATAATGCTATTTGGGTCTGATGGTATCACACGAAAATGGCGCAGAACCGGTGAAAGTATGAAAACCCAGTGTTTAAAGCCTACAGTCAAACATGGTGGAGGTGAGTTAATGCAACATCATTAATTTTCAACTAACTTAACTAGCTTTTATCATTTTCTGTGCAAGTAGAGTCATGGTTTGGGGCTCGATGGCTTCATCTGGCGTTATAGAACTCGAATTCATTGACGGAATAATGACAAAGGTGGTTTATCTGGACATACTGAAACGAAAACTTTCAGCAAGTGCACAAAAACTGAAGCTGGGCCGGAGATACACGTTCCAGCAAGATGGGGATCCAAAGCACACATCGAAGCTGGTATCCCAATGGTTTAAGGAAAAGAAAATCAATGTTTTAGAGTGGCCAGCACAGTCTCCTGACCTTAATCAAATAGAGAGATGTCTCTGGTCTATTTTGAAAATTAAGGTTCAAGAACACAAACCATCAAGCATGCAGCAATTACGACAAGTTGTTGTAACTGAATGGGACAAAATCGCACCAGAAACGACAGCTAAGCTTGTCCAATCAATGCCACGACGATGTTAAGCTGTCCTTGAAGCCAAGGAAGGTGACACAAAATATTAAATGATTTTCAGGATTATGGTGGATATATTTTTTTTGCATTAGTTTTTATCGTTGTCTTATATATTTGGTCTCAGAAACAAACAGTTCGTGCTTTTACATCAAATTATCGTTATTTGACTTTCTTTGAGAAATAAACTTAATATTAAAAATCGTTTTTCAATGGTTTGGTGGATTATTTGAAGCGAATGTGCCAAGTAAGAAGGGGTGGATGAACTTTTTTTACAAACTGTGAGTTTGTTTTGTGAAATGTTGTATTAAGTAAATCGAATACAGCTAGCAATGCCTTATTCATAAAATTAGAAAAAAACGTACAAAGATTGCATTTCATAATAAATCCATCGAATGGGATGAAATTGCATCCACGAATAGATCCTAGACTGACTTTAAATCCATATCCCTCGAATGTTTCTGAATTTATAAAAAGAGTTGAGTAACTTTTCGTGACACATACTACCAAATGTCTTATCAAACTTATCTAAGCAAGTGTCTAACTAGTTGAATTTCGCTTACAACATGTAATTGATTATTGCATAATAGGCTGAGTTAAGGGACACATACCCTATATATAAAAATGAATTTCTGTCTGTCTGAACCCACTTCCCGGACACTGAAATTCCAATAGAGTGTTGTAAAAATTTACAAATCGTGACGGTTGAACTTTTTTTGACACCCTACCCTTGCCGTAAGAATCGTAGGTCTACGTCAAAAATCCAAAGCCCTCTACTTATTCAAGTGGCACTTTTCTGCCTCGTTTTCATGCAAAATACTGCTTTACCGAGCACTGTTACAAAAAGCAATAACTCACAGTACATCAACTCAATCAAACTGAGCTCATCAAATCGGAAAGCCAAGCAACGATTCCATTTCAATTGAACTAATATTATTTATTGCTTCATTCCGCCTGCTGGCACCTCCTGGACTACCCCGGTCACAGCTCGTTCTAGAACTGAGCGAATCCAATCAAAACACCCTGCCCAAGAATGAGATCGATATCAGAACGATAGGCATCTTTTCGCACCAATCCGAAACGACAGTCCGCCTAAATAGAAGAAAGCCACAGATGCTCGTTAATTCTCACCGAGGAATCGAATTTATTGAATTGATTTTTCTTTTGCCTAACGCTTTGTCACTTAACTCCAATTCCATCGACTTCCCTCGGTTTTGCGGCCATTTCCGAAGTTTCAAATGAATAATGTTCCGTGAAAATGCGGTCCCGCTGGCGGTTGTCGTCGTTCGTACCGGTGGCGCCAAATTGGCCACACATTTGCATTTCAATAGCACAGCAACAGGGCAGCATCTCTCTTGCTCGCTCGCTCTTTTCCTGCTGTACCATTGTTCGCAGTTCTGCAAGTGCCGCGAAATTAAAATTATTTATTGTGATAAATATTACTTGATGCCCAATTTCCTCTCGTGGGAGAAGCAGATGGAAATTTATGGATTCAAGCTGTGGCTTTGATTTACGAAGCTGGTTAACTTGGGGGAGACTTCCTAATGTTCCAATGATAATCTTCTCTAACAACCACCATGAGAGTCCATTGCGAATAAGGTGGAGTTAGGGGAGGAGCAAATCACACGCAGTAATAGATCCAATATTGATTTCATTCCAGAGTGTTCGAGTTTGCTGATGCAAACATATGAACTGTGATTGTATGATAGTTGATTCAATATTGGAAGAAGCAACACTGTGTAATCGCTCTCGACTTGGCTGCTGCAGCGAGATAGCTCCAATATTTCCACCATCCACACGTGGAACCCATTCTGGCGATCGAAATCTGTTGGAGACCGTAAACCGTTTTGTAATCTCGCTCTTACTTCATTGTTCCCATTGGAAATTGTTGTTTGGGCATCAATTTGAAATTTTTACGATAGAACGAAAATAACTTTCCTCGCGTCGCCCTATCATGCCCGTTACATGCAATCCAAACGGCTTTTAATTTTGTTCGCGAATAGTCGTTTAACCTCCTCGGTCTGGTCGTTCGACATAAATAACGAAAATGACGTGCAAACATTTACGGCCAGCGCCCCTCCCCCCGTTGGACCAGGTCATAAAGCGTAGCAGTCTCGGATCTTGGCGCGTTGGCTTTCGGTGGTATGATTTTCCGGAACCAGGATTTCCCAGGGCAGCGCGCGACCGCATGTGGCTGGAGACGACCTACCTAAACGCTTTTGAATAATTTACAACCACACACACAGTCGGGGGCCGATGGGGTGTGAGGGAGTGAGGTTGAGTTAATCTCAAAGTTCGACGGGTAGAATAGCATGATCGTAAATTTTCCTAGAGATCCTAAAGTGGGTGCTCTAAAAATGGGTCGTAAAATAGCGGGCTGCGTTGTTTCCGCTGAGGTCAGGTTAAGATGTCAAGTGGGGATGTCAAGTGGTTCTTCTGGAAGCCAATTCTATTAGCCTTCCGTGGGTTGAGATAGTATGGTAGGTGCTGCAATGGAAAATTATTGATCGTTTGAACGTCTAGTTCAACTGATACTCTTTAAGCGCGATGCATAACAAAGCGACTGTTTTTGTGCAAGCAATCATCACTTTTTTGGTTCGCTCATTCAGAATAACTCTAATGCACTTTTATATAGGGTGTTCATGTTGTACAGCAAGGCTGTATCTTGCTATCTCGTTTTAATGTACCACCAATTGCATCGCATAGGTCCCTTACCGTGGGATGTTGCGAAAAAAATGCCATTCAGCATCAATATTGTATTTCTTTTTAAACTTACAAAGGCTTGCAAAGTTCTTCCTACTTTTATATTGGGATGCTGCCCTGTCGAGACGCAAACGTAGCTTTCTTTACTTTAATTTTTTGTTTGCAAAAAGCTTATTAGTTTTGAAATAAACACCTGCACCGCAATCGTATCATGTTTCATTTACATCTTCTGAGATAACAATGAAACTGATCATCTTTAAGTATTCCAGATTCCGTGTAGCAAATGACAAAAGGGTGAATAGTGGCTTGCTCATTTACTCCAATAACTACTTTGAACAGCATCTTGAAAACAAATGGAAATAATTTTCAGAAAAATCACAAATTGTTATTGCTTCTGCCGTCTTAGGACCACTCTTTATAATCTCTCAAGAAACTAGACTGCTGAGATTTGACAAAATCGTGGGATACTAATTGTTCCAACTTTTCACAAAAAATAAGCAATAAATTCATCAATTTAGGTTTAACAAGTGTCTCTAAACTACATCTATCGGTTGAAATCCATTGCTCGAAAGATATTTTCAACACTAAACCACGTTTTTCTAATTTGTCCTGTTGAAACTACTCTCAAAATCTGAAAAGCCCTGGACATCGTTCGCATTCACGGAGGTGGCATTTTTTAAGTTCTAGTTGATGAGCTGCACATAATATTTCTTCC
Source organism: Aedes japonicus (assembly GCA_034211315.2). Taxonomy (NCBI): domain Eukaryota; kingdom Metazoa; phylum Arthropoda; class Insecta; order Diptera; family Culicidae; genus Aedes; species Aedes japonicus. The sequence goes on along the minus strand of JASCZW010014130.1, from coordinate 12,556 downwards.
AAAACACAATTTATAATCATTCTCGAATGAATATTTTCTAAGACCATGAAGCATCAAGTTAATGTGTTCATGAATGGTGCAAACACAAATGTTATGAGAACTACCAGCTGACATAGTAATTTGCAATGCTTTGGTCTGAGTGCTGCAAAAGAGCTAAACCAGCAACAGCATTTTGATGCCATCTTCGAAATTTAATGAAAGCTTCTCTTAATGAACAAACTAAAAGGCGCTTTTGAATATGAACCTCTTACCTTCATCACTCCTCACTGAAACGTAGTCGTTCATACCAGGGGTTGCTCGTGTAATCTCATCACTGTCGTAGGATTGCAAAATTTGGTTTTTTATTTCCAGGGTTCAGACCGTGTCCCAGCTGTTGAGGGCAGCTAAAAACACCTTCGTACACCTTTTTGCCAGGGAATTTAGCTTGTGATGCGATGTACTTGTTTGTTATTCCAAATTCTGCCATTACTTTCCTTGATTTGTCCAAGATTGTTGGTAAACCTGAAGGATATGATTATGATCGTCCCTCGAAGTTTCTGGATCAGCATACTCGGTCCTTTAGCTGTGCTGGATTGTTTCGTCATATTCGGCTGCTTTCACTTTCAATTGTTCCAGGTCAATCCTCCTCCGCTTGATCCCCAAATATGTGTGTCCGAATGCCGTTTGAAACATCTTTGAACTTTTTTGCGGGCATAATTTACGTTCAGGAAATTTTTAGCCGATATTGGCGAAACGTTGATTCCAGGCTACTTGCCCTTCGATGTGGCCCAATATTATGGCGCCTCGAATAATCTTGCACACTGCCATCAGATGGCACTGACATTAATGATATTGCCGATGGCGTTTCCTCGAGACCATACAGCCCCTGCGACATCTATCTCGCTGTTGCTTTCATCGCTTTAGCAAATTCGCTCCCTTCATTCCTCTGAGCGGCCCGACCGATACAGCCATAAAACAATTATAAATATATTGATTGCAATATTAAAAACAATAGATGCTATTTATCTTGTTCTTTTCAAATGAGTCTTCTTATCATCCTGATATCAAAAGAAAAGAGGACATTAGAGTAATGTGAACGTTATAATATGAAGATCTTGGAAAATTTATCATTTCTGGTGGAAATCTCGATTAACTTAAGAAAGAGCGAATTTTCTGAGGTTTTCATTCTATTGAAATAAAATCCGAAAAATCTCGAAAACGGTTGCGTTCAGGTGATTTATCATTATCATCATTATTGTTTTTAATGATCTCCAAAATCATATTGTATAATTAATTTTCATTTATAATGATGAATAACCAAAATTTGAAATATGCACCAAAGTTTGCTCTTCGAAAACTTTTATTATTAAGGCGTCATCCTAGATTTTTTCAAAACGTGTCTTTTTTCCTCAAATTTTCACAAAACAAATCTGAAAAATATTAAAAATATGTTTTTTTATATTTGATTTTTAGTATTTATTTTCGATTTTCTCTTTTTATGGAAAAAATTTTTTTTTCAGTGTATATTTTTTACAAAGCCTTTTTGGTTCTCTACAACTCCCCATATTAAGTTTTTCTCTAAATGCTAATGGTTTTAGAACTACGATTATTCAAGTAAAATGTTGGAAAAAAACATACACCCATCTCAAAAGTTACTCTTGAATCCAAATAATCTCTAACACCAGTGGATTTTTTCTTAACATACCGAGACGTGTACCACAGTTTCATCAAAATCGAAGATAGTTGAGTTTGTTGACCGACCGATTTGGCGTGGAATCAGTCTGTAGTAACTTTGTAACTCTTTTGTAACGCGATTGATTGATAATGTCTTGAACGTTATTTTTGCTAACAAGTATATTAGCAGATTGAACATGTATTGGCTGGAAGAAGATGTAGAGAGGATAGAAGTATGCTAACTGATGGAAAGATATGGAAATTTAGCCAGATTCCGTAAACCAGGGTTTGATTCTTGTACTACAATACAGCTTTAATATACAGGGTGTCTCACAGTAGGTGTCACTAAAATAAAATGGGATTAAAACAAGACAAATCCACCAAGTCCTAGCATTTTTCATTTGTAAGATTCATGTTATAGAAATAAACTGTAATAATTCAATTCGAATCTCTCGCTCTTTTCCCTGATAACATTGTCCAAACGCTTTGTAATCCCATTGGAGCTAACACGCACGATTTACGGAGGAATTTGGTCCTAAATATCAACCAAATGTTTTTTGAATCGGCCTAAAGTAAACCCTTTCGTAGGGCCTATATGTTGAAGCATATAACCCCAAAGAAAGTAGTCAAGTGGGTTGAGATTCGGTGAAGATGCAGGCCATTCTTCGCTTGTGATGAAATCAGGCAAATTTTCTGCACACGACGCTCGTGTCTTCTTTGCATTGCACACTGGGCCAGAATGAAAAATTAGCAGGAATAAATTATTTTCACTATGAAGATGCAACTTTAGAACAAAACTGTCTTCAGCAAAGTTGCAGCTTATAATTAGGGCTTCAATTTGAAATCAGTTTCAGCTAGGGTGGTCCTTGAATATATTGAAATAAAAATTCTATCTTTCTCATTTCTTGATATAAAGCAATACTGTGTTGGACAAAGTTGTTCCTTATTAAATTTAAAGCAACTTTGTTGCAAAAACTATAGCCATAGATCTTTTGTGTCAATAGTTATGATCATTTTTATGCTTAAGAGTAGGGTGGACCTGAGAAAATTAGTATTTTTCGCCTAACTTTTTCATTTTAAATTTTATGAAAATGGTGTCTTCGATAAAATTTTAGAACTCGTTCAAACACACATTTTGATTAAAAAATAACGTAATTTTATGCATTCGTTCAAAAGATATCGTGGTTTTAGTCCAAAAATTACGACTTTTTCAAATTACATTATTTTTTAAAGGGGGAAAAACGGGGATACAACTACGACTGCATATGAATGGTAAAGATAAGAGGTCTCTTTTGTATATAAATGTTCAGGTGAATTTAGAAGAATTTGGGGTTAAATGGTACTATGAATGTATGTCCTTTTTAGAATAAAATTCTTGATTTTTTCTTAAATGTTGATGGCAATGACCATTAAATTTCAATCAACATTTCAATAAAGAACTAATATTTGCATTGTGTTCAATTTAAATCAGAGATCGAAATTCTCACTCAACTGGGTGAAGACCATGCTCTCTCTCTGTCGATGAGTAGCGAAACGTTCACATTTTCATCTCTCCTTTTTCGCCGATTACACATGCGAGAATATCTCTCTCCAAAATTCAACGAATATATCTTCTCATGTCAGATTTTTCACTGAGAACATGCTTAGATCGTATACGAGGACCAAAGGCCAAGTCGGTGCACACTGGTACCGCCATGGACCATCATTATAGAATGATAATGTCAGGATAAAATAGGCATGAAGACGGGTGCATTTTCAGGTGTCAAGAAGTAAGTGAAAAATAATTATCGGCATCTAGGATTCACTGAAACAGAAACGATTTATCAGCTATTCATGCTCTCCGAAAATTATAAATCGCTGTTGCATTTCTCGCGAAAACTGCTGTGAGCGTATAATAGTCTCTCGCTTCTCACATTCTCATTTGTTTCTCCAAGTGGGTGAAAAAGGACGCTTCTCTTCTCAAGTAAGCGAACATTTCAGTCTCTAATTTAAATCGATGAAAATGGAAAATGTAAATGGAAATGTATGAGTTTCGATTATGTATTCTCCAAATGTCTCATTTAAACACAAACCAAAGGAACAAAACCTGCCCACAGTGAATTATTGTTTTCATTATTTCTTTTTCATTTGATTCGTCTTGAATCCCAACAGGTTTTTTAAATAAAAAATGTACGAAATTTCTTCGGGAAAGTAAAAAAAAATCATTTAAATTAAATTTTCACTTTGTATGGAAATATCATAATAGAAAACAACAATACCATCCATCGTGTTGGAAGGAGAAACCGTTGGACAATTTTATAATGGCGTCTTAATTAACAAAAAAAGGACGAGAGAGGAGCGAATCTCTCATTGTTATTTAGGACTTTTTGAAAAATTATACGCAAAACGATAATACACTGAAGTCGTTTATTATCCGAGTTTTTTTTTTACGTGGTGTTTAGAAATCACGCGAGGAGATACCGTTCACTTAGATTTTGTCATTAACACGTTTAAATAATCACTTTTGTTGCTTTTTACGAGGTTTTCGTAAATTACGGATTTGTACGTGAACTCTAGGAGTAACTCAGTTGTTTTTAAGAATTTTTTTCAGTGCACTCATTCCTGCGTAAAAAGCAACCTCACCCAAGTAACATTGCCAAAACGACTAAAATATTTACCTGCACTTAGTAATTCAGAAAAAGCACCAAAAAATGAAAAAAGTGCCACTAAATTATTAAGGCCTGTGCCAACAAATAATGTGTGATCAGCATTAAAAAATTAGGAATGAGCAATAAAAGATGAGAAAAGATCTTCGGATAATCTAATTGTGACCGGTAAATCTATCAAATAAAGCAACAGCTATTAGTATATGTGCAATTAAATATGGCAGTATTTCCGCCAAATTATGTAATTTGAGCACTAAACTATTCGCATATGTCTTTTAATTTTGTTGGATTTTCCCATAAAAACAGTAAAATGAGCAATGGATAAATAAATATCCATTTGCTCATTTTACTGTTTTTATGGGAAAATCTAACAAAATTAAAAGACATATGCAATAGTTTAGTGCTCAGATTATATGGCGGGCATACTGCCATATTAATTGCGCATATACTAATAGCTGTTGCTTTGACAGATTTACCGGTCTGAATAGATTATCGAAGATCTTTCTCATCTTTATTGCTCATTCTATTTTTTAATGCTGATCACATTATTTGTTGGCACAAGCTATAATTTAATGGCACTTTTTCATTTTTATTGCTCAAATCTCTCTTTTAATTGATGATTAATTATGCTGCCTCGCCATATTGGAATGTATGAAATAATTGAAATGTGGAAAAATAAATACACCAAATTTTAAATGTCATATAATTGAACTGTAGATCTGAGGCAAATTTTGGTATTCGTTCAGATAACCTTATTGAATTCCATCAATTTTCAGAAGTTTCTTGATTAATTTATCGATTATATTTCTTTCAATTTTGTTTTTGTTGTTGTAAACTCGCATAATTTCCGAGGTGCATTAATTTTCAGCACTTATCATGCCAATATTCACCATAAAATTAAATAGGTTTGAAGCATGATATGTTAAACAAAAAAACTCAATTTGTTTTATATATTTTGCTTTCAAACATAATTTCCCGCAACACCTGAGCATTTTTCTTAGCCATTATTTACTGTTGAATGAATCAGAAGAGCTGAGAATCGAACAAAGCAGAAAAAAACAACCACAATATCGTCGTGAAGCTTGACAGCTGTGGCCATTCGGCCCTATACTGGTTTTGATGGCGGCCAATATCTTTTATGATGGTTCTCAAGTGGCCATAACATCTTTCACTAGAACATTTTCAAAATCTTTATGGTCTTGGAAAGGTTTTATTAATTTGTTTTCACAACTATAGAGTGGGACACTTTGTACACATTTCGGCTTTAAAGGTGCATAGAGGAGGTGTTGGTGGACAAAACAGTTTTGAATGTAGTTTCATCAACAAAGCCGGGAGGAGTGCTATACGGCTGGAATAGAACTGAAATTGTTACTTGGGCAGTGTAAACGTGTAGGTTCACGTATAAATTGAAACGTTTGTATTGGTGATATCTTGCAGCGAGGTGTAAATAGGAGTGAAGTTCGATGGAGAATGAGAGTATTAGTTTTTGTATTCTATGTTGAACTGACAGGTGTATAATAACATTTTTGTTTATATTAGTATCGTTCACTATAAGATTAATAGTGCATCAGGAAAGTGAAAACGAACATATTACTAGAAATTTAGAAGAAACTAATTATGTTGCAATTTCAATTTCAATTAGTATTATTGTGCAATGCCTCCTACTAGACGAAGTAATATTGGTCGCTGAAGCCGCACGACTGTTAGCGCAGCAAAATTTTGAATGAGACGTTCAGCATGCAACTCAAAATGACTTGGATCGACAATGAATGGCACGGGCTCGACCGATGTTGGGTCAAGAAGAGAGAGCAGGTTGAAATACAAGCGATAGAGTTAGAAAGAAGCGTAATCGGGAAGTATCAGAAAGATCTGGTGACAATCGTACCCAAAATAACATCCCTCAACGACTACGACAGCAAACCTACATTCTGCAAAATCTTCAACGTGCTGCATTTCAATATGATCCTTTGGTTAATTTCAGTGCGGATATATCAGTCGCCATTGAATCAATGAGTGAAATTTGTTCTCATTGTAATGCATTGTAGCTCCCAAATGATACACCAAATGAATTATGTTGTGCAAGTGGCAAAGTTAAAGTAACGCTACTAAATCCACCACCAAAGCGTTTGCGCTCATTGGTGTCTGGATCAGGAAGTGATTCTAAACATATTCTGCAGAAAATCCAGAAATGGTTGTTTTCAAATGACTTCGTTTGGGGCAACGAACATAATAAGAGAAAAGTTCATGCCAACACCTATGGTAATATTTATAATGTTCTATAAGTTTTATTGGACATTAAACCTTACCTTACAGCAACACATTTTGATAAAATCATCACATAACAGTAAGAAACTAACTCTAAATAAATGGAATTAAAACTTATTGCACATAAACTTTTTCATTTATAACTTCTTCTCCAATTTTCTATTAAGTAATTTAATTATGGGCAAGACAACGTCTGCCAGGCCAGCTAGTGTTTGTTATAAAAATGAACATATTGCAAATATTAGTTCTTTATTGAAATATGGTGATTTACTCGTCATTGTCATCAACATTTAAGAAAAAATCAAGAATTTTATTTTTAAAAGGACATACATTCATAGTACCATTTAACCCCAAATTCTTCTAAATTCACCTGAACACAAAAAAACCTCTTATCTTTACCATTCATATGCAGTCGTATTTGTATCCCCGTTTTTCCCCCTTTAAAAATAATGTAATTTGAAAAAGTCGTAATTTTTGGACTAATATCACGATATCTTTTGAACGAATGCATAAAATTTCTAGCAAAAAAATGCTGTCTTCTCCTAGAGCCTCATGGAGATGAGAAATTATTTCCTTCTCAAAAACAACATCATCACAGATCGTTACCCCGCGTATGGTAGAATACAAGGAAAGAACAATATCAAGTGCATAAAATTACGTTATTTTTTATTCAAAATGTGTGTTTGAACGAGTTCTAAAAATTTGTCGAAGACACCATTTTCATAAAATTTAAAATGAAAAAGTTAGGCGAAAAATACTAATTTTCTCAGGTCCACCCTACTCTTAAGCATAAAAATGATTATAACTTTTGACACAAAAGACATATGGCTATAGTTTTTGCAACAAAGTTGCTTTAAATTTAATAAGGAACAACTTTGTCCAACACAGTATTGCTTTATATCAAGAAATGAGAAAGATAGAATTTTTATTTCAATATATTCAAGGACCACCCTAACTGAAACTGATTTCAAATTGAAGCCCTAATTATAAGCTGCAACTTTGCAGATGGTTCATCAAAACCTGTTCGATGTAATATTCAGTGTTGATTTTTACGTTAGGGTCTATGAAAAGAAGCTTTCCTCTTCGTGAAACGGCGCCCCATACTATGATTTTCGATACATTCTGATAGTGTTCTACCGCTAGTTTATGTCTTGAAATACTGGCAAGACTTTTGCCATACACCCGATCATTTCGTTGATTATGTCTGTCCCGTGAACCCGTTGTTTCTTGTACCGCTTGCATTTTGGATTATTTCTAAGGAGCCTGTTCATTGAAGCAGCAGACATTTTAAATTGTTTGCTCAATTTACGGTCAGATACGGCCGGATTACGTCTTATTCGCTCTCTCACACATGTGATCTTTTTCTTCGTTCTGGCAGTTCGTCTGGCACCTCCTTTGTGTTGAATATTGACATTTCCAGTTTTCTCAAACCGTTTCAAGCTATGAAAAACAAAATACTTACTCTCTCTGAACTGCTTTAGGCTATTGAATATCTGACACGGTCTAGGTTTTTGCATATGTAATATTAAAACTTGCTCCCGTATGGCTGTTATGGTAGCTGATAAAAATAAACAAACGGAATCACTTATTTATCTTCAGCAATAAGCGGTCAGAAGAATACCCTCAAAACGAGTATAATCAATTCCGCTGATGAAATTACCCAGCTGAAATAAATCAAGACTGAAACCTATTGTGAGACACAGTACACTAAGGTTTTTTTTTGCACTTTTAGTATGGAACCGTGTAAAAAAAGACTAAATAGAGTTGATAAATTCACATGCTTATACATTTTATATTGCTTCGATTTTGTTTGTATGCGTTACCTTTCCACGCAAAGGTCAAAATACAGTTTTTAAAATTTTGAGTATTTACACCAAATATTGTGAATTTTTTGAAAAACTGCTATATGATTACTATTGGCCCAAAACGTAAAATGTGATTTGAATTCGGTCGATAAGTTGTTCCGTTCTGGAGTTATCGCCGAAAACAACCCGTGTAAAAAAACCGTGCAAAAAAAAATCCAAGTGTACACATATGACAACTATTGTTAGACACACTGTATACACTAGACCGATGCAAATTTTATAATTTTTGCTTCTGCCTATTGATGTCTCAAAGGATGTTCTGATCAAAATTTGGTCAAACTGTAATGTATGTGAGTCGATCAAAGTTTTTATTAATAAGTCAAATCTTCTTCTTTTTCAAGTTCAGTTAATACAGAATACAGGAGAAATATTCAGCTTCCTTTTTACCGAATGCAAATTGCCGCGTCTTTCGTTTAACACCTACCATAAGATTTTTTACAGTCTCCTTGTCTATTTGATTTGACGTAGATCGCCAGTTTGCCTTGCACTGTTTCTCGCTCACAACAGCTTTTTGAGTCTTCTTAAGGTTCCGCTTGACGTTGGCCCAATATTGTTCGATTGGGCTGAGCTCTGGCGTGTTGGGAGGGTTCTTGTCTTTGGGCACCACTTGACCGTTGTTGGCAGCATACTTACTAAGTTTTTTTCGCCGAGAATCCAACAGCCGAGCATTTCGGCATTTCAATTTACTGAGAATCAGTGAATAAACTACCGAGATTCGGCTAACAAATTATAATTTTCCCGATGCTCAGCTAACAAAAAAACATTAAACAGGGATATCAGCAAAAGTAACTGCCGAGTTGCTCGGTGGTGGACATTTTGCCGAAGTAAATTGACCACTCCATGACCTTTTTCCGTAATGGCAAGATGCCAAATCGGGTCAAAATAGAACGAAACAATTGTGTCGCTTCAGAAATTGCCGTAGACGTTGTTGTAGGCACTCGCTCAGAAAAATTTCCTGGTTGCCGGTTCCGATCGCAATGTAAACGTTGCACTTCAAGCCTCAGGTACACATGGCCTGCCACACCAGATATTTCTTCGCGAACTTTGACAGTTTAATGTGCTTGAAAATATCTGCCACCTTTCTCCGCCCGATTGCCGTATTAAATCCTGTCCAGGAAGCTGTTTAAAGTTTGCTTCGACGTAAGTTTCATCGTCCGGCACCACGCAATCAAACTTCGTCAGCATCGTCGTGTACAACTTTCGCGATCGTGCTTTCGCCGACGTGTTTTGTTTATCGTCGCGATTTGGAGTCACCACTTTCTTGTAAGTTGACAGTCCAGCTCGACGATGAGCTCTATCCGCTGTTGAGGGGCGCCTCCCAGCTTCTTTGGGACATCCCGGACCGAGAGATTGAAGTTCCGCTCGAAACAGCGAGCAACTTGTTTTGTCGTCACTGTGGCCTCTGGCTTTCGATTTCCCCCCGACCTAGCTTTCCTGGCTGTTGACAAACGTTCACCGAACACGTTTAATACGTTGGTAACAGTTGATTAAGTCACATTCAACAATTTCGCCAAATTGGCGTGAGAGTAAATTAGATTTTCGCCATGTATGTACGTGCTAAATTTTGATGCGTTGCTTCTCTTCCTTCGACGACATTTTCATAAGTGAAGTGCTAATCTCAAAATCAAAATAGAGACATGATGCTTCACGCACACATCTTTAAAATGGGGGGTGTGCAAAAATTTTGAATGCACGATGAAAAGAAATGCGTCAAATTTAAGTCGAAATATTCACTTGATATGTCCACCTTCATTCCCAATTTCTCGCTCCGGGCGATATCGAAATTAAGAGCACACTTTCGTTATGTATGTAGTCCTCTGAATTGAAGCACATGCCTTGGTTTTATGGACGTGTCACTTGAGTGAGATGCGTTTAGATGTGCTCCATTAGGGGCTCCATTGTGTTGGAAAACAAGATGCTCCAATTTAAGTTTGCTTGAACCCAAGGATGTAGTTGATTCTTCCAAACCTCATGTACACTTCAGTATTGACTTCATCATGTGCTTTTATGAAAACAGGAATCATCTTCAACCTATTCGACGCAACCGCTTCAAATACCATGATTCCAGTAAAGTGGTTGGTGGTAAACCTAAATTTTAAATTTTCTGGGAAATCCCCAGTTTAAGCAGTGAATTCAAGTAACATTGCCAAAACCATCCAGCCTTATTAAGTTTTATTAAAGGCTTATGAAAGCCACTGGAAATCAATTTGGTTTAATTATGGTACCAAGAGGAGCCAATAGGTTTCAACTTTTATTCAGGTTCATGCGAACCTACACAGCTTCTTCACAGCGATCTTAAAACCTTGTCTTTTAAAGATCCTTTTACTCCTATCGTCCTATTATTTTGAACTCGTAAAATGGTGTTTTGAAATGCCGTTTTAGGACTCATTCCAATTATGTTATTATAATCAGTAGAAAATGCATTTTAAAACCATTTTGCCTGTAGTAAATGCATTAAACGGCATACTAGCATTGAGGGATGTCACCAAATGACCAAAAAGCTTTATAGTAGCCGTTGCAAAGATAAATTGGCTTCTTGCCAAAACTGTGACTTTTTCCAATCGGCATATTGAAATATAGGGTAGGTAACGACTTAAGCACCCCGAGACCCTATTCCAAGCATGGAGTTAACGTTAATCCTACAACGCTCATTTTTGTAGTATGATGCTTCACTAGATGGAGCACCATGCTGCAAAAATGAGCGTTGTAGGTTAACGTTAACCCGTGCTGGAATAGAATCTCGGAGTGCTAAGTCGTTACCTACCCTATGAAATATGGGTTGAATGTTCAGAAATATATACACCAAATTTTAAATGTAATTCAAATGAACCCTAGATCGAAGACCAATTTTGGCATTCTCTGCGCATATGACTTGAAGCATGATACGCTGTGAAAAAACTCAATTTCTTTCGCATATTTTGCCATCAAACAAAATTTCCTGCAACACAAGAACTTTTTTTCCTAGATATTATTTACTGCTTAATGAATCAGAAGAGCAGAGAATCGAACAAAGCAGAAAAACAGAACCCAACCACGATATTACAGTGAGGTTTGACAGCTGTGGCCATTTGGCCGTATGCTGGCTTTAATGGCAGCCAATGGGTTTTATGAAGGTTCTCATCTGGTCATAACATCTTTTACTAGAACATTTTCAAAATCTTTATGGTCTTGTAAAGGTTTTATTAATTTGTGTTCACAACCGTCTATAGAGTGGGCCACTTTGTACACATTTCGACTTTAGAGATGCATAGAGGAGGTGTTGTTGGACAAAACAGTTTTAAATGTAGTTTTATCAACAAAGCCGAGAAGAGTGCTATATGGCTGGAATAACCACCTATTCTATACCTGTACCTTGAGAAACTATCTAATTTTGCTGTGCAAGCGCTACTACCGGACCAAATCGACGATTAAAGTTTAGATTTTATATCAGGAGATATAAAAAGAAGAATTTTTTGCTAACCTTCCACAGTAGATGAACTAAACTGTAAACTGTGTTCTTGAATGTTGGTTGGTATAGAAAGTTTCTCAGAACTTGGATCTACTGCTACGTGGTTTGTGTAACTGCGAGAATGCGAATCGGTATCCGTATCCGGAAGAGTGAAAACTTCCGATGAGCACTAAAGGGTGATACGGTCAAAATTTGGTCAAGGGAAAACGCGTGTAAATCGGTGAAATCGTTTATTTAAAAAATCAAATTTAAATTCTTTTTCAAGTTCAACTAGTATAAAATTCAGGAAAAATATTCAGTTAGGCTTCCGCTTTTCCAAATCCGAATTGCCGGGCCTTACGCTTGACCCCTGCCATCAGATTTTGTACAGCCACCTTGTCCACCTTCTTCGCCGCAGAAAGCCAGTTTGCCTTGAACTGCTGCTCGTCCTTAGCAGTTTTTTTTTTGGTCTTCTTTAGGTTCCGCTTGACAATAGCCCAGTATTTCTCAATTGGGCGGAGCTCTGGCGTGTTGGGAGGGTTCTTGTCCTTGGGAACCACCTGCACGTTGTTGGCGGCGTACCACTCCATGGCCTTTTTACCGTAATGGCAAGATGCCAAATCCAGCCAAAACAGTACGGAACAACCGTGTTTCTTCAGGAAAGGCAGCAGACGTTTATTCAAACACTCTTTCACGCAAAT
>JASCZW010014129.1:0-23664 GCA_034211315.2 Aedes japonicus | reverse complement strand
AGGCAGGAGGGTCTCAAGCTAACAGAAGATCCTTTCTCGAACCTAAAACCCCTGCATACAAATTAGCATAACAGTAGGGACAGTTCTCATGTTTGGATGATATATGTGTTTCATTTGTTTGGGAGTCCCCCTTTTCAGAGTGAGGAGGGGTCTCGAACCACCAAACAAACATTTCTTGCCTTCAAAAACTCCCCATGCCAAATTTGGTTTCACTTTGTTTGATTAGTTCTCGAGTAATAACGGAATTTGTTTTTCATTTGCATGAGAGCCCACCCTTTCTAGAGACGGGAAGGGACTCTGACCATAAGAGCTTTTCCGCCCCAAAAAACCTCTCCTTGCAAAATCCCACGCCGATCGGTTCCAGCAGTTTTCGATTCTATAACGTTCTGACGACAGACAGAAATTCATTTGGATAGATTTTTTTCAATGAGCAAGAATAGGCTTACCTTTGTACACGTTCGTGCAAGATTATTATTCAACAAGTAACGAATATCATTGTTGATGTTTTCGCATGGTGGCATTGCTGTTATTTCACTATTACAGATGTTTCCCTATCAAAAGATGATTGTAAAATCTTGAGGCAGTTTTATGAAACTGATCTAAAAAGAATCAATGGGCGTAGGTAAGAAATTCATACAAAACTTTATGAAAATAAAATTGTTTGCGTTTAGGATGCTTCATAAGGCAGAATTTATGAATTCCAAAATATGTTTTCTATCAGTGTACTTCAAATTCCAACCCATTTTCCCATCCTTTAAATTGTTATTCCTATTAACCTCGAGATGGTCGCGAGTAATCGGGTCTATCCTCCTAACTTTAGTTTTAAGATAACTGATGAATGTAAATATGTAAACTTGGCTCTGTAAAGTTGATTTGATTGAGTCTATACAAATAGATGATTTAATAAAAAAACCACATGCAACAATTCTAGCTAAAGACTGTAGAGGTTTATCACTTGAAACAACATCAATTCCTCCAATTAGTTGAAAATCCCATAAGCTTGAGGGTACCGTTTTTGCGGTTAGCCCGATTAAAATTGAGACAGCAAAGAACGAAACCGAAAAGATCTAGTACCGGACTGTTTTTCTATATTTTTGCTCATCAATTTTTCTCACTTACCGGTATTCTAGCGGACACAGGATGGCGACGGAACGCACGAAAACTTCCTTCTCACTACCGTGACCTATCGGACGGTAAGAATGCAAGCACTGAGTTCATATAAATAATCCTTAATTCAAAACGACGTATCTGATTGTGTAAACAAATAGGGAAGAAAGAATTAAACAATGATTTTCTGAAAACCTTAGCTCTTTCACACAAGCTAGGACGATTTTTTATTAAATTTATTTTCCGTCGGCCTATTTCCTCACATGGTGACAATCACCGACGCCAGGGAGACGACTCCACCACCTGGACCCTACCTAACGACTCGCGACTATGAACCGGGACCAACGGCTTTACTTCCTTCCGAAGGAAGACGCGACCAAGATTTTTCGCCTCAGAAAAACCACCGACGTCGACTGGGATTGAACCCAGACCCACTGGGGTGCCAGTAGCAGTCACGCTTACCACTACATCACCGACGCCGGCAAGCTAGGACGATGTTGATGCTAATTTCCGAGGGGCTGCTATGGGTTTTGAGAAATTACGTTTGAATCTCTGTTCCCCTCTTTGTATAAAAATTCATAAACGTCGTTTTAAATAAGTTGTCGAGCATTGTTTGACAATTCACTTACCTGTTGCAGCGGAGATGAAACTAGATGGAACTATTAGAGGCAACTGCCTGACGGGTAACGGGTATTGTGATGGAAAAAATCTAAAAAAGAAAACGAATACTAAGTTATATAAAGTCGGCAGCAAACAACTTATTCATATATATGTTTTCTGATCCATTTTTCTAACTTACCGGAACTTGCACGGGCACGGGATGGCGACGGAACTTCTCACTACCGGGAACTATCTGATGGTACGAAAGCAAGCACTGAGGTATTCTGTTGGAAAAAAATCGAAAAAAAACAAGCACTGAATTCAGTCGGAGTAAACAACTTTTTCTTTCATATTCTTGCTCGTTAATTTTAATCACTTAGCGGTACTTTAGCGGACACGGGATGGCGACGGAACGCATGCATTTCTAAATAAAACAACTTAAAATCAACTCTTTGAAACCACCTTGAAACACTTTGAAATTGCACCTCCGAACGCGAACGATGCTGAAACATGTTTGAGCACGTTTCGACTAAATACACATAACGCTGGCAGTGGTCATGATTTCTGGTTCATGAAAATGGTTCCATGATACGCAAATCGTGAAAACTGGATCAGATTTGTTTCCGTGTCGGACTTGGGGCGTTCACTCGCGGTTTACCGAGGTTAAAACAGGTGACATTTTATTTTTGGGATGGGTTGGAAAGAGGAACATGGAAATAGGATTCTTTAGTCTCATCAGCTAGTTGTCGCCAGCACAATAACTTGGTGCGAAATGGCCAGGGCTCCCTTTTGTATTCTACCGGATGTGGTTACCATTGGGCGACGATGAGACTCCTCAGATGTCGGAACAAAACAAACACAAACTAATGAATAAAGAAACAACAAAAATACAAGCAGATTGAATTCTTATACAGCACAGATCGCGAAATCCCAACACATCTCTTATAGGAACATAAGGTTGTCTTCCTGGGCCTCTAGGGTATTCAATAGTTGCGTTCTGGCGGCGTAATTATCAGTGCATTGCCAGACTGCGTGATCGATGTCATCATAATGTCATCGATGTCATTCCACACCGGCAAAGATTGCTGTCCACAAGGTTAATTCGAAAGAGATTTGCATCTAACTGGTAGTGGTTGGACATAAGTCTACTCATCACACGGATGAGATCACGGCTAACGTGCAGGTCCTTAAACCACGCTCTCGATGAAACAATGAAGGAATGATAGAATGTAACAGCCGTCCTAGATTTCCGGTGTCCCAATCGGATTGCCAACTCGAAAGGGTACTCTGACGTACTAAATGGTAAAATTCACCGTATGAAATTTGTTCTATCATACAAATCGCCTTCTTGGGCGTCACTTCTGCGAGCGAGTCCGCTTCTCATTGCCTGGGATTGAGCAATGTAAAGGGACCCATTACGAAGGTGATCAAATATGATCGTCTCGATCAGTACACTCGATCTGTTCCTTAGTTTTGAAAGGAAATGAGATGAGTGTTTACTAGGTTTCATCGACCGAAGACTTTAAATCGAAACTGAAGGCTGTCCGAGAAGATGAAGTAATGGTCTGCGGGCAGGTTGGAAATCATCCCCAATGCGGAGATTGATTGCTGCTAGCTCAGCAACATAAACAGAACAAGGTTCCTGAAGTTTGTGGAAGGGTTTTCATTGAAGACACCGAAGCCAGTGGATCCATTAAGGCAGAGACCCATCAGTGAAAACCTTTTTCGAATTGACGTGTTGGTACATTTCAGTAAAAATACGCGGAATGATAATAGAACGAAGTTGATCCGGAATCCCATGAGTTCCTTTTTCATGGAAAGATCATAATGAATTGAGGAACTGCTATGGTGATAGTGTAGGCGCGGGTTGGAGTATAGCAGGGAAGACAAACATCCGACGATATGTAGTGGTGGTAAATTCTCATAAATCGAGATTGTTAATAACATTTCTTCAAAATTGTCTATTACAAATGCGTTTTTCACTCCACATTTGATTAATATTCTGAGCAAGCTCCCGCAGAACCGATTCTGGAGGGTTTACGCCTGCCAGAACTTCAAGACTCATGTATGCGTTGAGTGCATACAGCCAAGAGCAATACGCAGACAACGATATTGAATTTGTTCCAATTTTATAAGGTGACGTTTTCTTGCCGAGAGAAAGCAAAAAGAGCCATACTCTAGAAGAGAGAGAATAGTTCTAGGGTTTTTTTTTCCATTAGGGTGAATCCACAATTGAGAGATTCTCTCTGGGCTCGCTCTCTTTCATTCATTACAGTGCCATTAAACTTTAAATAAATCAGGTGGTCATTGAGGTTTCTCGTGAGAGTTTCTGGACAAAATTTCGCCAATAACCGCGTTTTTTTGCTTTGATAAGTTGTTTTAGCTGTGTTTCAAGCTTTGAATATTCCTGTGTGGAAGTTGAATATAAGTGAGTGGAAGCTCGCTTTCAAAAGCTTTGAAAGCGTCAGATTTTTGTAAATACAGTGTTTGGCATACCGCCCAATGCTATTGCGTGTACCACCGACGCGCCTCCCGGCGCAGCATTTTGAATTCGCGCACTTCGTGCAGCAAGCCAGTCGTTGTATAGTTAAAAAATGAGTGGGGTTGTGTACCAAGACACTGACCGGTTGACGTAGACTACGTTAAACCATGTGATGCATTATAATGTCAGGGAAATTGGCGTTAAAGGGTTTCAATTATTCGTGCGAGGGCCGCTTACCCTTACCGATAGAAGCAGTTTAGTGCAATATGACGGTGCTGCTCTTATGGGACAGTTAGACCAGCGTTTTGAAACTAGTTAAGTAAGAAAATTCTATTGTACGCTCTTGAGATATTTTTAGTGGCCCTGAAGTTTTATGAAGTCGGTATGTATAGAAAATTCTCTTGTACACTCTTTATAACTTCTTTGGTGGCCCTGAAAAGGGCCTTTTGGTTAAATGATGACACGGTCACGGTTGCACGTTTTACTATGGACTATCTTTAAGGCCTAGAAGATAGTTGAGGTTCTTTTAGGGAATTTAAAATTATTAAATTCATGATAGTTTTAGTCATTCTTATAATCATAACCGCTTGACATTACTAAATGTTTATTCGTATGTCATACTGTGCCTTAATGGCCTGCATCTCGGAATTCTTACCATCGCCGGAACCATCAATAATGTTTTGCATCGTTTGGGGGATTTCCAGTAACGACAGGCAGTAGAGGAAATTCTATAATACGCACATACAAACATATATTTTGACTTATGCCTTGTCTCCTTTTCAACATTCACTCATTTAAATACCATACCATTCGGATCATTTGTATACAATCTGAGTTGTAGTATGCCTTTGCATAATTCAACTTCAAAGATTCAAAGATTAGAATTTGGGCAATTTTAGCAATTCTGGATTTCAAGGGTAATAATAAACATAATACTCTAGAATTCAAATTACGATAAAATTCGTTATTAGAAAATATCCGACAGGTTTAGTGATTGTTATGAAAACACAATAATCAATTGCAACATTTTCAAATGTGTAAGCGTCTCTTAAAATGTTCAAAGTTTAGGAAGTTTTATCAAACAGAATATAACAAAAATTATCTTGCAGTTGTTGTAAGGTTATATATAAGTATATAGGGTACATGTCCCTTGGCTCTGTCGATTATGTAGCGCACGATTACAGTTTTAACTATAACTCATACAATAATTTAGCTAGTAACGATATTCAACTAGTTATACCTTGCTAAGACATGCTTAATAAGGCGTTTGCTGTACTGGACCATGAAAAGTCACCAACTAACATTATTGAGTCGAAAACTTTCGAAGGATATCATTAAAAATACTTGTTGGAACGAATTTCAGTAAAGTTTGTTTATTTCATCGCTCCGGGCATTTATTTATATTATCGCTTCGGGCATTCGGCTATATTCGATATACTATATGGAATATAAAGCTACTTTATAACATCTCAATGAATTTCTCATGTGATCAATCGACCATTCCATTTCAAAACATAAAAATTCCCACTTTATTCATTTGGTTATATAGGTATTGGTATGAATAAGCCCTTCGAAAAATACACAACCGCTCACTCTTACTTTTCCATTGAAAACTTTTATAATCTACTTTTACTATGTGATGAATACATTAGGCCATAGTTGGGAATATAAGGTTAAATGCGTACCTAAAATATGGTCTATGGTTTTCTTGTGAAATTATTATTCATGTTACTATGCGAATGTCAGGTAAATTAGGGAATCCATTATGGTTTAAACGTTAAGGAAATCGAAATATATATAAATATATTAGATCTCGCAGAAGAAAGAAAGTGAGTTTTATAAAATATCATTATTCTTTGCAATGGGTATGGGAGAAAAGGTTGGTTTAATATATGATAAATTCTTATAAATATAAAATAAACACCTGAGAAAATTATCACGCATTAAAACATGTTCAGCGCTTTAGTTGTATCGATATCATTTGAAGGTTCATATGATGTATAAGCACGCGGCGCATGTCATCACCAGAATACAATTAATACTATGTTAAAATTTATTAAGACAGGAGCAATAACATGAGAGATATTCAATTGCTATGATGACATGCTCTTTGTTAAATTGATTTAAGGTGAATCGCTGCTCCATGTATGTTTTCCTATCTTTTATCTCGCTCTCGCAACTCACCTTGCTATTTCAAATTGATAAATCTCGATTGTTAGTGAATGAACATCGAATCGAACTCTATCAAAATGCTCACAGCAAGTAAGCATACAAACTGATGTGATTAAATTTTCAATATCTAGTACCGACTCTGATTTATATCAATTTTAAATGTTGAGGTAATGACTGTCATCACGAATGATTCAGCATGAGCCCTCAAATTTAATAAATATCAATTTCCTACCTCGAGTTGAAGGACCTTCTCCAGCGTCCCAACTAGTTGTTGGCAACGCATTACCTCTTGCTGCTTTCAATTTCGCCCGATAACTACGAGACTCGCTCGGCATCGGTGCATGGTCGTTTCGGAGGATTTCCCGTATTTTCGCTCTTTATGCGCTTCCTGAATCTGCGCAAGCGTTCTGGATCAAATCGGTTTGGCATTCTCACTTTCACTGTTTCTCAAAAAGTTTTCTTCCTAGAGGTAGGACTCTATCCAACGCGAATCGTTAACACAACAGAACAACTGTTTATAACACTACTAATTGGAATTTACAGAGAATGTTGATTCGGAATATTATGTTCGACATCAAAAATGGTGTCCGTGATAGGAATTTGTGTGATTTAGTTATGCGACGAAGGAAAACAAGTTTTGCTAATACCACTGGCTGCCAATCGACAATTTGAAACGAAAATCCAATCAAACAAACTCTCAAGCTGAGAATTTTAAATTGACAGTAGCAAAGATGGATTTGTATCTGGTAGCATTTATTGATTCATCGCGGGTTGCGCCAACCAGCCAAAATTTTCCCGACAGCTCGCCCTCCATGCAGGCGTTTTTGCAGTTGCGAATTGGCACTATATTAGGCGCACAAACCAAACGAAATAAAAGTTTGATTCTTTTTAAACAACTCTTTTGATTTAATTGGTTGTCCTCAAAAGGACAGATTATCAATTAATGGATAGCGCCAACCAGCTGGGTAAAATTTTTACCGACGGCACCGAACTTAATTCAAGATTAGTTCATTCTTGAATAATCAACTCTTTTATTTGAATTAATTGTCCTTAAAAGGACAGATTATTTCCACCTCTCTGCTGACTGCTACTCGCCCTCAAGGACGCTTTCCCCAAACAGCAGAGTTTTCGAAGTCGCGACGAAACAATCGCCACGATGAGGTAAGATGGCGGCTTGCTCAGACCGACGCGATTGTACGCCCTCGCAATCCGCCATTTTACCTCATCGCGATGATCGCTGTTTGAGAGCCTTGCTACTTTCCACCACCATGCCTCTGCACAGCTCCGCTGCCGTACAAATGAAGGCTCCACCAAACTGCAGCAATTTTAGCCACCGCGGCAGCCGTCGCGGTGGAAAAATCGCCGCTGTGAGATTACATGGCGGCTTATCGGAGCGCACAAACCAACGCGATGCGTATTTTAATCGCGTTGGTTTGTGCGCTCCCATAAGCCGCCATGTGATCTCACAGCGGCGATTTCCACCGCGATTTCGCTGCCGCGTGATGCTGCAGTTTGATGGAACTTCGTTAGTACGGCAGCGGCGCTGGTGAGGCAGCTGATGATGAAGCAGCAGCCTCTCCCAAACAGAGATCGTCGCGATGAAGCAAATGGCGGATTAAGAGGGCGCACAATCGCGTCGAATTTGTGCAAGCCGCCATCTTACCTCTTCGTGGCGATTGTTTCGCCGCAACTTCGAGAACGCTGCGGTTTGGTGGAGCCCTGAAGCAGCTCCCTGCGACCAGCTCCTGCGACCTGCTCTCTGCGACCAGCTTCCTGCGACCAGCTCCTGCGTCTAGCTCACTGCGACCAGCTACCAGCGCTCCCTCCGCACAGCTTCAATGCTGCCAAACGACCAGAAGCAAATTTTTTCCTAAGTGTGCTTTTTATGCCGTTCTCAGCTGCGTGCGAGACGTACATGGAAAGTCGAATGACACTGATTGGTTAAAGTCCTCTCTAACACAAAGAAGAAGAAGATGATGCAAGACGTTCCTTGCTTCGATTTGAAATCTGTGATAGGAAATTTGGTAAATTTACTCTGCAAAATGACATTATAAGACATCACCTTATATTTGCGTTATTTTCAATAGTTTACTATTGATTGAGAAAAATGTTTGACAATTGAATTGGAGCGCGGTAAAATTTCCGACCGATTGAAGAAGAAATCATGTAAATCTATCGTGGATTTTTCGAGTTATTCGCGTACAAAACGTACGGTTTTTCGTGACGGTCGCAAAATTTTAGATTTTCATTTGACACCCTACCCTTGCCGTAAGACGTAGTCTACGTCAAAAAAGAACACTTCATTCCAAACACAAAACGAACAAACACGTTGTATCCTGTTTTTCTTTCCTAGTAAAAAATAAAAGTTGATATTGTTATTCCGGTCCGAGACGAGTTTTATTTCGGTTTTCCTTCGCGAAATTCTGTGGTGTTCGCCGATTTTTAGTCTAGGGTCCAACAAATGGTCCTTCTGCGTCGGATTTGTGAAAAGTGAACCGTGAAAAAATGGCCAAGTTGCTCGGTCACAGGAACGCCCTTCTGGCGCAAGTGAAGTGGGAATTCGCAGCGGCGGAAAAGCTTCACGAGCGGAAGGCATCTTTTGGGGAAGCAACCAATCGACTGCAGCAGTTAGCGGAACTTGCTAAAAACTTCCGGCAAACGCAGAGCGAAATTGAGGAGGAGCAAACCGATCCGGAAGCGATAGCAACAGCGTTCGGGAAGAGTGCTTTTCTTGCTACTACCGCACAAAAGATACCATCGAACAATATTTGAACCAATTAAGAGGCACCGGTCGGGAAGAGGATGAATTTTCTAATACTAGTGACAGAACGATTGCTGGTTCCTGCAACGACCTCCGTGAAGCGATGCGGATGCTACTGGAGACACAGCGGGCGTTGGTGTTGAACCAATCGGCGGCGAACAGTAACGTAATGCAGATGAGAGACGACATTAATTCAGCTAAAGATGGCGAGCAGGTTCCGAACCGTGCACCTCTGAATGTGAAACTTCCTACGATCAGCGTGCCCACGTTCCACGGTGATAGGAAACCGTGGCAATCTTTCAAGGACATATTTGAAACGACAATCCATTGTCGGACCGACATACGGAATTCGGTGAAGATGCAGTATTTGGTATTGTTCTTGTACTGTGACGCGAAACGATTTGTGAATTCGTTTCCAATTTCCGATTCCAATTACGTCGAAGCCTGGGAAGCACTGAAAAACTACTACGACAAGAAAACGTTTACTATCTTTGCACTTGTTCGTGAGTTTGTCGACGAGCCGGAGATTCGCAGTGTCACTGCGGCCAATTTGCGGAAACTTGCCAGTACCTCCGATGAGGTAGTTCGGCAGCTTTATGCCTTGGGCGATGAATTCAACACTCGTGATCCGTGGCTGATTCATCTGCTGTTGGAAAAATTGGACAGCGAAACACGGTCTCTGAGGGCGCAAAAAATGTTGATGAGGAGAACCCTACCTTTGAGGATTTCCTAAAATTTCTGGATGATCGGTGCGATGGCTTAGAGACGTGTTCGGCGTTCAGCAAGAAGGTGGTAGCAGAAAGTTCGAGCAAAGGAGCCGTGAAGAAAGTGCCTCACTCGGAGAAGAAAGTGCTGGCGCTGCATGCTGCAACAGAAGTGAAAAAGTGCGCGAAATGCTCCAGTGAGCATCCGATCCATCTTTGCGATGACTTTAAAAACTGAGTATGCAGTGTAGACATGACTTCGAAGGCAAAGCTATGCTATAACTTTCTGCGTTCGTCACGTTCGGTAAAAGTGTGTTCGTCAAAGTCAGTGTGCCACAACGGGAACTGCAAGCAGCGGCACCATACGCTGCTCTATCCGCTGCGAACGGAGGAAGCCATCAACTCTATGGTGGCACAGGTTCCAACGGTGTCGGCGCCAAAGGTATCGGTTCTTCCTACGGCGTTGATCTGCGTGAATGCATCGGATGGTAAGTTCGTGAAGGTTCGTGCTTTGATCGATTCGGGTTCAGAGGCATCGCTGAATTCCGAAGCTAGCGTCGATAAACTGCGATTGAGGCGAACCAGTGGAAAACTCGTGGTTTCTGCCCAGAACACAATTTTTCGACTCATCGTATCGGGAAATCAAGCAGGCTACACAATGGGTATAAGGAGCAATTTCTCAATCGTGAACTTGCATACGGAGTTGGACATCAATCGAACGTTGCGACAATTTTGGGAGCAGGAGGAGGTTCCAAAGCCAGAGCTGCTTACTCCTTCTGAACAAACAGCGATTGCTCACTTTAAGTCCACCGTATTACGTGATGAGACGGGCCGCTTCATCGTGCGACTTCCGTTCGATGATTCGAAGCCGGCTCTAGATGAATCGCTCAGTGCAGCAGTGAAACGATTGGGATCCATGGAAAGGCGCTTCCAATGAGACCCGGAGTTTGGCAAGCAATATTCGGGTTTCATTAGAGAGTACCTGATGCTGGGACATATGGAGGAGATACCTCCCTAGTAGCACACTTGTTGCAATACAGTTTATGTTACTCCAATGCTACTCAATTAAGTCACAATCAAGTCACTTTAACGAAATATGGCGGTTTTGTGTTGCTTGGGCTGATAGTGAACTTAGCGTAGAAGTAAATAAAACCTTTTACCTACCTCACCACGCCGTGGTAAAGGCTGAAGGTCGACCACGAAGTTACGTGTCGTTTTCGACGCCTCGTGCGTGTCGAGATCTGGAGTGTCCCTCAATGACCGCTTGTTGAAGGGACTCAATGTGAATCAAGTTATCTTTTCCGTCTTTCTACGATTCCGAATGCACCAGGTAGCGATTGTGGGCGATGTTGACAAGATGTATCGCCAAGTGTGGATACAGCCTGAAGATCGCGATTATCAGCGGATCGTGTGGCGAGAAAACCAGGATGAATCCGTGAAACATTATCGTCTGTGCACCGTGACATACGGTACCAGCTCGGCACCGTATTTGGCCATCGAAGCGATGAAGGAAGCAGCCAGACACTACAGCAGATGCCTCTGCAGCGGCGTATGGTGTGGTGGTGTATACCCGAGCAAGGAATCCGGACGGAAACATCGTGGTGAACTTGCTAGCAGCAAAAACGAAGGTAGCACCGATTGACCCAGTTTCATTGCCACGACTCGAACTAAGTGCGGCGGTTCTGTTAATCGAGCTTATGCAGCGCATCACGGAAGCAATACCGCATCTCACGGTAAAGCACTGGGCGTGGACGGATAGTACAGTCGTTCTCCAGTGGCTCTCCTCGCACCCACGTAAGTGGAAAACCTACGTGGCGAACCGTACCTCAGCGATTCTCACCTACCTACCCCGTGAACGCTGGAAGCACGTGCGAAGTGCAGATAACCCGGCAGATTGTGCTTCTCGTGGTTTGACCCCCGATGATCTTATGAAACACCAGCTTTGGTTCCACGGACCGGAGTGGTTGCGTATGGATGTGGAGCATTGGGAGATTAGTCAAGACTTTTTGGAAAACGTTCAAGCGCCACCCGAGGAGCGCAAGGTTAAGGTGATGCATGCTGTGGCAAAGCGGTGCAACAGTTACTACGCGGAACGGATCATTCTTGAGCGACGTTCCGACTTTACTCTCGTTGTACGTTCACTGGCTCTTTTCAATAGAACTCTGCAAGCCTGGAAGGGAAAGAAGTTCGACTCTGGCCTGACTCCAAACGAACTACTGGCTGCGAAAGCAAAGCTGGCACGGTTGGCCCAGGAAGACGACTATAAGAAAGAGATGGATTTGTTAGCGAGAGGTGTTGTTCTCCCAGCCAAGAACAAGTTGGCTGCCTTGCATCCTTTTCTGGATAACGAGGGTACGATGCGAGTAGGAGGTCGCTTGCAGAATTCATCATACGGCTACGACGTGAAACATGCAACGATTTTGCCGCGTGACCATCGCGTTACGGAATTATTTTTGCGGGATCTCCATCAACGCAACATGCACGCCGGTCCGACACTTTTGACAGAAACCGTGAATCAGCAATATTGGATAATCGGATTACGAACGGCGGTGCGACGGACGGTGCAGAACTGTATTCGTTGTGTGAGGCTCAAGGGACAAACGGCAAGTCAGCTGATGGGTTCATTACCTGTGTCGCGAGTGATGGGAACTCGAGCGTTCATGAACGTTGGCGTCGATTACGCTGGCCCTTTCCCGATTCGAGCGTCATGTGTGCGTGGCGTTAAGACAACCAAAGGATACCTGGCAGTGTTTGTGTGTATGTCTACAAAGGCAGTACACTTGGAGGTTGCCAGCGACTTGTCAGTGCCCTCAAGCGGTTCATCGCAAGGCGAGGCTACCCGTGTGAAATATGGTCCGACAACGGGACCAACTTTGTAGGGGCAGACCGTTACCTTCAAGATCTCCAACAAGCACTGAAGGTCAGCAGCAAGCCAGCGGAGCAGTTCCTGACCAACTTGGGCATCCGTTGGATCTTCAATCCGTCTTCCGCTCCTCACCGAGGAGGCATTTGATCAGATCGGCAAGGAATCGATATTCTCCTAACGGTGGAAGTGTATCGACGGATTCAGTGCCGATTGTTACCGCCGTTGCATATTTTTGCCAATCGATGTTCCTTGTGAGGTCGAAGGGAACTCGAGATTGCTCTGACGGTTGAGGGCCACACCTAATTTAAATGATGATTGGTAAGTGATCGCTACAATGGGGATCATTGAGGACTTTCCACAGACAGTCCAATGAAAGCGATCTGGAACAAAAAGATAGGTTGAGTCTGCTTTCTTGAGCAGGAGGTTTAGGTATGCATGTCGCTTCACCAGTGTTCAAAATTGACAAATTGAAATCGTCACATAAATCGTAAAAGATAGCCGCCCTATTGTCATCATACAGGTCCCCTCACACCGTACCATGGGAATTCATGTCACCCAGAATCAATACAGTGGACGGTAAAATAGAAACTAAATTCCAAAGTTGATTGCGGCTAATAGAGGTTCGAGGAGGAACGTAGACTGAAGCTATGCAAAAGTCTTTATTCTTTGCAGTTACTTGACAAGCGGCGCTTTCGACGCCTGAAAGAGCTGGTAGGGAAATTTTATAGAAAGGGTAGCACTTTTTGATCCCTAAAAGCACTACTCCATAAGAATCGTCTCTATCCAGGCGTATAATGTTAAAATCGTGGAAGTTGAGTTCATTGTATGAAGAAAAGAGCAACAAAGATGGTTTTCACCACACTTGCCACAACGGAATTTGTTGCCGCAATTACTGGCAGAATGTCCCAGTCTTTTGCAGTTGGTTCAATTATATACCCTCGGTCTATACAGGCGCACCGGGAAAAAAGCTCCATCCAATTTGACATAATTTGGGAGAACAGAACCAGATAAATTTTATAATAGCTTTCTCATATTCATCTCATTAAAAAGGATCACAATAATCGTAATGACACAAATATTGACCACTTAAAGGATGCAGCTCTTTCCGAATGAGGAAGCAAATCAAATAACCACAACGTGGCCCTTGAAACCTCCACCACCCTCGGACAAATCTAGGTCTATAAAATCACAACAATTAATTAAGTCGCTTCCAATTGCTCAACCCGGCTGCAACTGACAAACAAGCAGCAATTGACTTCTCAACCATCAAGAGTGCATGTCCACACTCCGTTCGCTTCCGCTTCCCGGAGGGCGTGTAATCCCCAATTGGTTTTATCTCAATTAAAATGTTCATGATTTTCAAATTCATTTAATATGCATTTCAAACTGCAGCAACAAACCGTTTCAATGCATCGTCCCCAATCCGTTGTTTGCTGGCACTGCACTCGACGAGAAGACCACACGTACCTAGCAAGTAGCAGCAATAACAATAACATTTTGCCACTGACTGCATTGCATTGCACTTTGGACCGCCCCGTACATCGTCGAACATCGGTTTCAAAGGGGAATTGGAAGCCCATTTTCTGCCCCGACCAAAGCGAGCCGATAAAGTACACATGCACTTCATAATGGGTTTGATACTTTTATTGCAGCATATTGTCATCGATTAACCATATGACACAGAGAAATATGCACATTGCACATGCATTTATTTCATTTTGACAACAATATAATAATAAAAGGTGTAAAAATGGCTCGTCGGAGAGGGTTGAAGGGTGCGAGCGACGGGGATGTTGTCCCCATCATCATCATCGGAATAAGCTGGCTGGCTGAGGGCAACGAGGGGCATGTCGATAGTCGAACCCACCGCCGTCGTTGCCACAATGTTTAACTATCAAGGAAAAACAAGAATAAATAGCCATCATTTCCATCTGCATGCAAATTGCTTTTTACGATATTTTATACTGCGCCCGGCATGAATAAGTGTACATATACTCCCATATGCAGTTATATGCACTTTTGTATGGATGGTGCCTAATGGGTGCATCATCTTTGTCGCGCTAGTTGACTCTTGTTTAGCCGGGCGCTTCAAAATGGCGCTGCGATGTGACACATGGGAGGTACGGAAATGGCCCTCGTCTCCTGGGCAGTGGCGATACTTACAAGTAATAAAATGCACATTTAGAATAACTGCTTCACACGTTATATTTTACTGCACACCTTTAATATTTACCTCCGACGGAAAATGATGTCGGGTGCAGTTATTACCGCCCATTGCCCATCGACTCGGCACATTGCAACGGTCATTGTGGCGGGTCAAATTGTGCATAAGTGTCATAGAAATTGTCGGATTTTATGCCCGCAAATGAAGCGTGGAGATGCGGAAACAATTGGATTATTCGCGTTGTTGTTCACAGCTGGGTTTTCCGGACAACTTATGCTAAGCTGGAATAAGATGAATGGGAGGGTTGACCTATGGAAAATTTGTTGTATTTTATCAAAATTTGCTCATCCTTATGGAGTATGGAGAATCATACTGTGTAACGTTTTGACGGCTATATTTCCTTTGAATTAAAATATTATTTTTTGTTCGGGTTTATTTTTTTTACATTAACTTGCAAATTAAAGGTGAAGTTAGATTAAAACTAGGTTCACAACATCTAAATTGTATATACAGTGCAAATACTGCGGAATAAGGCTAGTTCGCGACAAAATTTGGACACCACAAAATACGTTTATTTCTGGAAATACTTCAGCAACGCGTGAAATATTTCGCAGACTGATGAACGTATGTCTGTTCATTGTGTAGAATCAACTTTTTTGGTGATACTACAAGCTTTTTGATTAATGCGTTGAAAACAAAATACATGAAGAAAAAGGCTCACGAGAAGACAATGTTAGCCTCTTAGCACGAGTTCAGATCGACGGTGAATTGATGTATCTGGGCTCATTGGTGACCGCCGATAACGACACCAGCAGAGAAATACAAAGGCGCATTATGGCTGGAAATTGTGCCTACTTTGGACTCCGAAGGACGCTAAGATCGAACAGTTCGCTGAACCACAAAGTTGACGATTTACAAGACATTAATTGGACCGGTAGTTCTCTACGGCCACGAAACATGGACATAGCTAGTGGAGGACCAACGTGCCCTTGGAGTCTTTGAACGGAAGGTGCTGCGTACCATCTAAAAAGCAAAATGTTGCTTCCAAAAAATACCATATTCAACCTTCTGTAACTTTGTCAATTAACAATATTTTTAGTTGAAAATTTGACAACACTATAGCGAATGTATAGACCTAATGTGATTAAATTTCATGTGGATAAGATTTATAAATTTGAAGTGTTCATATCATATGGGAAAAAAGTCATTTTTGGACATACCAATTTTAAAAATCCGCATTCCTGTGAAAAATTTGGGTAGCTTATTATAAAATTCTCCATAGCTTGAAAAAATATGAAAAATAATGTGGATGAAATTTGAATTGTTTCCATTAGGTAATTTGGACTACAGCTGGCGTCAAAGTTGACGCACCAAAAAAAGTATTTCTCTTTACACCCGATATTTACCATGCTGAAATATCGGTGCAAAAAAAAAAACCGAGGCGAATTCTAATAATACTACTGTATAATACTGTATACGTAGTTTTTGCACACCAATTCATTCTCAATGCCATCTTTTTTAAATTCTTCGTGGGTTACACTAGTTATTTGGGATATTTCACGCGTAACAAATCATGTGTATTAATAAGATGAATTCGCTTCGGCTAGTAGTACCCCTGATAATCTGCGTCGTTATAATGTCATAAAATTAAAATAAATTCACATTCCCTTGTTACACGTTACCCAAACCAAACGTACTTTATGAACTCTAATATGCGCATTTAAAAAAAACGACTATTTTCGGATGGATGGTAAAAAAGAACGGAAAAAGATATTTCAACAAATCAAATGGCATTTTATTCATTAAGAAAATAAAAACTCCACAAAAACACTTCTACTCCCAGAAAAATGCTGTAAGGTGGCGCAGATGGAACTTTGGACTTAGGTAAAAATAATAATCATCTAAGCCAGTAGTGCTCAGCCTTACACAGGTCGCGGGCCGAATTCAACCTTTTTAGTAACATCACGGGCCAGACTCTTTTTTTTCGTATTTAATTTTTTTTACATGGGTATTTTACCCATAACGTTTTGTTTGATAAACAGTTGTTTGTTAATTAGTCACTAAACATTTCGTACCAAATGCTATTAAAACAGACCAATGAAACATTTTTAAGGCATGGCATTTTTATTCTATAAATACATCACTGAGTAAGTAGCAAACAAACATTACCTCAATGTGCGATTTGCTCAAATTTATCTTCTGCTAACTTATCAAAGTTCGCTTTGATACCTGACGATGCAATACGTAGCTGTTTCTCCAAGTGTTCATCAGATTGCTTATTTATTTTCATTAGAGAAAATAGTTGTTCACAAATATACGTTGAGCCAAAGCAAGAAGTTATAAAAAGAGCATGGTTTCGCCAATTGGGAAAAGATTCTTCCGAAACGTATTTCGAGTAGAATGTCATTCTCTTGGAATTTTTCATTCAACTCAATGTCGCATTGCTGTTGTATAAGCTCCATTTGAAACTTTTCCGGAGCACTTTTAGCATCATCACTGAATGGTGTACAATTTTTTTTAAGTGGCTGTTCGTTCGCTTTGAAATATTGGAATCGGTCAGAAAAATCTGCTTGCAGAGAGGAAACTGCTCTGGCATACCTGATTTCATCGCATCTTTGCACGATCCAAGCGTAGAGAAATGAGGAAAATACCTGAATTTAAGCTGAATTTACCACAGCGTCAATTTCTGCTCAATGGATTCGATGTGAAAGTGATCAAAGAGAGTCTCTCAATTTCAGATTCGCCCTAATAAAAAAAACCTAGAATGTGGCTCTCATTCATTTGACTTTAGCTCTCAATTTATATGAGAAACGAGAGAAAAAACAAATGCTCTCCTCGCTGAATTCTTTGCACGACTAATGACTCAAATTTCGGTAAGAAAATGAAAAGGAGAATGAAATGGTTTTGTGAGAGAGCGCAGCAAGCGCTGCCCACAGACGGTTGAGTTTTGCGTGAGCTGTCAGGTTTTTTCTGTTTGTTAAAAATCAATGCATGTGAATTTGTGAAATTGTGAATTTGGGTTCGGAAAGTTTTTCGGTGGTGATTACTATTCGGGGTAGTCTAGTTCATCTGGCATTTCAGATAGTGCCGGTGTAATCGTTTTACAAAATTTACGTTTCACGTTGTTTTCGAGTTGTCGTGGGGCATAGTGCTTAAGTGTCGTTTGTTTTTCAACTTCGTGAAGAAATAAAGAATTGTACTACTGTTTCCGCATGTGGTGCAGCCATGGCTGGTACATATACTGCAAAACTGGAGATATATTTTTCCTGGCATGGGAGT
Source organism: Aedes japonicus (assembly GCA_034211315.2). Lineage (NCBI taxonomy): Eukaryota > Metazoa > Arthropoda > Insecta > Diptera > Culicidae > Aedes > Aedes japonicus. Next base: position 5,529 of record JASCZW010014129.1, on the reverse strand, counting down.
CATGGTGCACGTAGACTTTGTACAATTGGATTTCCGCACAATTCCGAATAGGAATGAAGACCAACGAAACGTCATTTAGATAAGTAAACGTTCATTAAATGTTCAACATTATATTGAATTTTCTTGCCATGTTAAATTATATTAAATTTTCTGTTCATATTAACGTTTCCATCGTTGCCATAAAGACGCATTGCTATTTTCCCTCGGTTAGTGGAATATTTGAAAATGATGACCTAGCAGTATTGCTCTATCATCTTGCTTTTTTCGAAAGATTTGTTTAATATTTCGTTTTCCTTTATTCAAGAATTGTCTCCTTTTTGGTTAAACTGCTTTGGTGACATTGGAGATGACGAGTTTCTCTTAGCCGGGATTCGTATACAAGAGACACCTGGCAGGAGCCTCATGTTTCCAGGTGGCTTGACAAGTATAAAGAAGTGTTTTTATGGACAGTGCTGTGTCTGGGACGTGACTTTTTTTTAAGTTGGAACAATAGTCAGTAAGCCTACACGGGAAATAATTTGTTCTTCCAAATGAGAAAAAGAGGTCATGATTTCATGCATATGTTGTTTTTTCGTGTTATGAATATACACCATGAACAATATTCCTGTTTTCATGAACTATTTTTCCACCGCAATGAAATCATGATTTGATCGGGTTAAAACCATGAGCTGAATTCCAGATACTAAAAACATTATTCATGAATCTGGCAAATCTACTTTATCGACTCTAAATGTAAACAAAAAAAAAATCCAACGTCGGCATTCGAACCGAGTGTGGATGTGAAGAGCGGCGATAGGACCTGGTGGATGCCCAAGTAGCACACTACGGTCATTATTAGTTGTAGTATCATGATTATGACTTAGCAAGTAATATGTATGTTTTCTCAACCGAATGGCAACATGTGTGCTACTAGAGTGTACTCATAACACTATTGTTATTCTTTATTACACAACTTAAGATTAGAGGCAAAACAATTTTTCCAAAGTTCATGACTCGCATCGGTCATTTTATTCCTGAAACATGAATTCATAAAATAAGATAAGAGTTAGTTTCATGATTTTTTATTCATAAAAACAGAAACGGATTTGTAGGTAACTCTTTCACCCAGCACACAGAAACGTTCCGACGAGTGCACGGTATTGTACAATGAGAACCCGGCATGCATTGTCAACGTCAACTGAAAATCCTGTTATGTAGTGCATAGGAGGGGTTGGAGTTTGACTATTGGGTCCCGTGAGAAATTCTTCGAGGAAACCTAGGTTATGCCAATACTTACCACCATGTGGCGAGCATGATAAAAGCTTTTAGTGAAATAATTCGTCTCATAATAATCTATTTGATTTCTATTGTATGTTCTACCATTGCTCCTCTCAATACTCCTCTCAATATAATAATTTTAAATCAAATTCAAATTATTTAAAACCAATATTTTCCATGTTCATTGAGCCAAGTAGCTCGGCGTGCTCAGTAGAATGATGGTTGTTTACCAAAACCATGCGAAGAAAGATAGGAGCAACCTGACAAGAATTAGAATAATAATGAGTCTCATTTCAGCAATAATTTTTCTTTTTATAATTTTCAGCATTGCATAGTAATATATTCACGTGTTTTATTCGTACTAGAAGTAACATATCACTTGTAAAAGCAGATTCGTAGGGGATACCATGATATTTTCGTGGAATAACCGAAGTACAAGAACAGATTTAATTGACGGAACATACTCTTCTGCTGTACGTCACAAATGACATCCTACCATTATATGCTGTATATTGTTTAAAATCCATGTATTTGCAGGTTTCTTTTATGTTCAATTTCAGGTGGCTCGGTCATACAAATATGTATGGTTTCTATGATATTTGACTTGACATGATACGGAGCGTGTGAAATGGTATGTCCACGCATCCTTCCTGACCTGTAGATTTGCGGATTGCGTTGTGGTTCACTGTGGTATTCGTTTAAAACTAACTCGTTATAAGCAATTTTCTTTCTGATTGATGCAACGCAGTGGCCGCTTTGACGTTTTTATTGTGTCTTATATGTACTGCAAGGATCAATAAAAACAGAAAAATAATTGGACATAATCTAGCCTAGGTGTTTCCAGGATCCTTTCTCTAACTGGCTGCGTCTGTATTGCATTAGATCTGTGACCATCCAGTGAAGTCAGGTATATTGTGTTCACACATCTATCTATTTATTACATTCTCTAACTATTATTGTGAATACAAATACTAATCTTTCTAAGTCGTAATAAATAATAGTAGAGTAGCTTCGACGGCTAAAGTATTTCGATGAGAGGGTGATCAAATAAGTGGCAGACATGCATTCTCTAATAATTGCTTGTCTTTCTCATATTATTATTAATAAACAATAAATTAAACCGCTAATTAACAGTTAAATTATGATCATAAATAAGAATCATTGTATGAGATGAGATATACTACAAGTGATTATAGCGGTGCAAGGAGACGGAACAGCACATCAACATTTTAGACGTACTATTGTTATGTAATATATAATTTCAGATCATCCATAGAGCTCCTGAGTATCGTTAAAAAATAATCTCGTGGCTACGATGCATTGTCCAAACTTTCAGGTTCATTATTGATAAGCAAATCCTTCCAGCATCCATATTAAATTGCATATATATTTTACATTTATATTATTATCATGCCATTTTTACTCGGATTTTTATGATTTATTTCAACATTATTTCATTATTTTTTATCACGGAGCGGATGGTACGGTATGTCCATGCATCCTTCCTCCCCTGTCGATTCACAAAATGTTTTGGGGCTCAAATCTATTCATTTGAATCCAACCCATTTTACAGAATGATCTTTTGCTGTTAATGCAACGCAGTAGGCTTGGCCGCTTTGACGCTTGTATCATGTCTCTGATATGCTGCAAACATCAATATTCATAAAAAAAATAATTGAGTGTTATCTAACCCAACTATTTCCAGGATGCTTTCTCGTACTGACTGCGTTTTTAATAGATTAGATTAGATTAGATTAGGAGAATGAAATGGTTTTGTGAATAAACAGAGAGCTGCGACCAGTGTGCGAACAATTCAAATTCAATAAGCAGTATCCCGTGAATTCATCCAACATCCATTTCGTCAGCCACTACACCGTTGAGCATCACTGATCTAGGCATATTCTTGTTCCTTGGTCGCCTCTTTGATCAAATCATCCGTCGTTTTGGCCACCAAATTATTTGGTGGTAATTTCCTATTCCAATTGGCCCAGAACTTCTCGATCGGGTAGACTTGGGGAACGTTAGGAGGGTTGGCATGCTTGGGCATCCTGGTGGCGCTGCCAGTTATTGAAAAAGTGAAAGAAGGAATTATTCAACATGGGCATTTGTGATGCGGATAATCCTGATCCGTGAAGGATGCTGGTCGACCGTTGACAAAAATGGTTGTGACGTTTCTGAGGAGGTGAAGCTGGCTATGGCCACCATCTACCTAAGTCTTGAAAGCTCAAATTTTAGTCTGGTGCAAGACGCGAAAACAGCGAAAGAAACATCGGATAAACTAAAGTTTATATTTCAGGACAGTAACTTGACGCGAAGTATTTATGAATTGGCGCTAACCAAATCATCACTTCTTCAAAGTACTAAGTCTAAGCGTCAATATTAATAGCTGTTCTTGGTTCCGTGACCTTCTCCCCTATATGCAGTCAAAATTGCGAAAAAGTGCTTTGAACATGCAAGAAATGCATTAATCTACATGTTGTCATCACCAAAACATGTGGTTTTATGTTGATAACAGTTTTTCAAATCAAAGTTTGCATTAAAAAAAAAAAAAAAAAAAAAATATATATATATATATATATATATATATATATATATATATATATATATATATATATTTGAAGAAGAAACTTATAAAAACTAATTTTAAAGGGGTTGTCACCAAAAACGAATTATATCACCCAAACTAATTGATGTAGAAATTTTTGAGCTTCAAGAAAGTTTAATATTTTATGTAGATCTTCAACTGTACCGAAAAAAACATATTTCTATCTATTAAGAATTTTTTTTTTCAAAGTAGGCGATGATTTTTTTTTTGAAGTTACCAAACTAAGCGCAACATTATGTGGAATTGTTCACATCTCAAGACAATTTTTGGATAAAGTTAATATTCAAGGCGCTATACAATTAAGTTCGTGATTTGACTATCTCTGACGACTGTGGAGGCTTCCGATATAGCACTGGCGGCGGATTCGTTGAAAGCCAAAATTTTACAAGACGTAAAATTGAATCTCGGCCCGGTCAGCAGCAATACAGAAGGTGCGTTGTACATGGTCCTCTCTTAGCTCTGTCGGCAAAGGCGCAGCTACAAAGTTACACCATGCTGGAAGGGGGCTGGGTTCGATTCCAGGTCTAGTCAAGAAACATTTCTCGCCTTCCTGGGCATATAGGGTATGATTTTTCTTGCCATACAATCAATCACACCAATGCAAAGTGGTACCTGGCATCTAAAGCTCTTAATTAATTTCTGAGGAAGTGCATGTCGAACACTGAGTTGAGAAAGCAATAAGCTTGAAACGGTAAGAAAAAAGAAAGAAGCATTGTACCGCAAAACGGGCTCAAAGAAGTTTCACGAGTAGCAGTAAGAAGAAAAAACTTTACTAAAGGGTATTTTGATCAACATTTGGTCCACTCAAACTTGACGCATTTCCTTTCATCGTGCAATAAAGAAATTTGCATACCCCTCATTTTGATGATGTGTGGGTATAGTATCATGCCTTTATTTTGATCTTGGGATTAGCTCTTCAGTTATCAAAATGTCGTCGTTTTTCACGTGCATGGCGAAAATCCAAACTACTCTCACGCCAAGTTGGCGAAATTGTTGAATGTGGCTAAATCAACTGTTACCAACGTATTAACAGTGTTCGGTGAACATTTGTCGCCAGCCAGGAAAGCTGGATCGGGGGAAAATCGAAAGCCGGAGGCCACAGCGACGACAAAAAGGGTTGCCCGCTGTTTCGAGCGGAACCCCAGCCTCTCTGTCCGAGGTGTCGCAAAGAAGCTGGGAGTGGCGCCTTCAATCGTGGATAGAACTTAAAAACGAGCTGGACTGTCGACTTACAAGAAAGTGGTGACAAAACTCGTCGGCCAAAGCACGATCGAGAAAGTTGTACACGACGATGCTGACGAAGTTTGATTGCGTGGTACAGGACGATGAAACTTGCGTCAAGGCAGATTTTAAACAGCTTCCTGGACATGAATTTTATACGGCAATCGGACGTGGAAAGGTGCCAGATATTTTCAAGCACATTAAACTGTAAAAGTTCGCGAAGAAATATCTCGTGTGGCAGGCCATCTGTACCTGTAGCTTGAAGAACAACGTTTACATTGCGACCGGAACCGCCAACCAGGATATTTATCTGAGCGAGTGTCTACAAAAACGTCTACTGGCTTTCCTGAAGCGACATAATTGTTCCGTTCTATTTTGGCCGGATTTGGCATCTTGCCATTACGGGAAAAGGTCATGGAGTGGTATGCTGCCAACAATGTTCCAGT
>JASCZW010014128.1:0-23677 GCA_034211315.2 Aedes japonicus | reverse complement strand
GATCAGTCTCTTGGAATTCGAGCTCATTTTATAGGAAATTGATACTGCATACGCTATTTGAAGTTTGCATGAAAATTAATATGAAGAAAGACAACTTTTTATTCACTGTCTGTGACTGTTACAAAAAGTTTTTATGGTAAAATTTCTCAGCTACAGCATTGCCGAAGCTTGCTGGTCAGCCCCCAATACTGCCTATTTAACGTTTAATTGAGCCTAATTATAGAACATAGGTTAACAGGTATTGTTCCTTACATTACTGATTCAATAAAGTGATGTTCTGCAAAATTTGGTTAAGTTTGTTAAGTTCAAGTTAAGTTTGTTAAGTTCAAGACTTTAAGAGCAACTTGTTTTTAAATGAATTCTCAGAGCAATTCAATTTGAGGTTTCCCATAGAAATTCCCTTTAAAATTTCAAATTGTTTGTACACTGTCAGATTCAAACTAAATGATCTACAACTTTGATGTAAGCCTCACAAAAGAACTAAATTGGAAATCGTTGAATTTTTTTCGTCTAATAATTATTAAATTATTTTTAGCTTGACCATGCAATTGTTCACAAGATAGGACAAAATAAATTTTTCTCATTTTTCGAAATTAATGGAACCAGTATGCAAACGGTAAATCGATTTCAGAATTATTTATTATAAGATAAGGTGTGTTTCACTTATCTAATGTAGATGCAATTCGAGTTATAGGAAATAAAAATTGAACGATGTGAAATTCAAGCGAAAATGAAGTCTAAAGGACAACTTCCGGGATCACAGGACGATACCAACACCATTCGATGATTTGACGTTTTCCGCATTAGTATAGTTTTTGCTTTTTGCTTTTCTATTGTTTTGTTATTTTGTAATTTCCAGTAATAGACGTTCATGTTCGACAAATTTACTCTAGTTTAAGTAGCCTTGCTGATTTCAACATTAATCAAAGTTTGTCAACTTTAACTTTCTTTGATGATGTTGTTTTGAGAAGGAGATAATTTCTCATCACCATGAGGCCTCTAGGAGTAGACAGCAATTTTATGCTAGAACAAAGTTGTTAAGAGAAAGTATTGATAGTTCCGTTAGCTCACGGCTCACAGGCGGTGAAAATTGAATAGAAGTAGTTTGAAATTGAGTGGAGGGCATTGTAGAGGTAGTATTTCGAAACACTTTCTGCAAAAAGTCACTTTTTGAGAACGAATAATAATCTCGAAGATTCAGATTTTAATCATGACCGTGAACTTTTTCTTTCCAATACAGCGCTAATTTAAACATGACCAATGGTGACACTTTAAACTAGACGCATTTACGTTGCCATTGCCGGTATGAAATTTTGGTGTTGTTTGGGGCCACCAAATTAATAAATCAGGCAATTTCCAACAGTAATGAGTACGTTTATTATTCTGCTAAAAAATGAGCCCGTTTTATACGGTGGATCTTGTGCATAAATTTTGAAATTAGTGTGCGCTTTTGTAGAGGTAACACATAGCACATCACTCACCGCCATTGCAAACGGTAGTTAAAGTCAACAAGAGTCAACAATTGCATGCATAATTTTGTCATTTTTAACGAGGTTGATTCTCCGACACACGACAATAAAATTCATACCTACCTGTTATCAGCTTTTATTATATTCACCATTCTCAATTATGGATTAACTTATATTCAGCTGAAAAAACCTGCAGTGCAATTCATATAAACGAAAAATATGATTGCTCTGAAAACTGGAGACCATTTTGATTTTTTTCTCGTAACACTCCTGATGCCGAAAACCAGAAAAGCGACCATCGATCGATGTTCGACATTCCATTTTAGTCTTCTCTCTCAGTTCATATTCGTTATCATCTTCTTGCCAGACGGGTTGCTCCTTTTTTGAACGAAATCACTGACTGCAATTACCAGTTCACTCGTAAGTTTCATCGGAAATTTGTGCCGAACGTGGAGCTTGTTGTCCAACTACAGGTCGCATCTTCGCAGCATCGCTCAATCAAGTTCCTGTCTCATCTTCCGTCGCTTTGCTTTCATCTCCTTATGTTTCTTCAGGCCTTCCTAAGTAAGAATCCACACGCATTTCTTAGCATGCGAATTTATTACAGCGGCTCTTAAATTGCTTCATAAGTTTCACACAAACACAAGCCAAAATGGATTCATCTGTAGCGAAGCTTAGGCTGCGTTGGTTGCGCGTCTGCCAAAGTCTTTGAGAGTTGCTGTTAATTTATACACGTCATCACTTGCAGAAAACCAGTTTTTCCCGCACACGTTCGCATATCCGGCAAACTGCAACTACCTATCTTTATATATGCATAATATCGATGCGGAATGCTATTCAAGAGCACGGGTCATCCATTTCGGAAGATACTTGAGCCATATATTTGGACTTTGGTGCGATTATGATGCCACAATAATAAAATCATATGCATATCATACGAACACAGCAATAAAAGCCTTTATCTCTATTTGGCGTTAGTTATGGTACGATTACAAATTAGTTAATAGAGTTGTTCATTTCAGATAATAGGACGAAAATTAGAACGCAAGTTTCATGTGCTAGAAGAAATATGTTTAATTAGAAGAACGAACATTTGAGAGAACTACTTACATTAACATTGAGATAATTTTGATAAATCTATTTTTATGCATAATTGATATAATGAAAAATATACCAAGTATGAAAATATGTACAATGTAACCATCTTTACACTACATGTGTGCGTATTTGTGAGTGTATGTGGATTGATCTGATTCATGATAGGAAGAGCCGGGTAGGAGGAAGGGTTTTCTTTTTATTAAAGCTCCAAGTTGTTCGAACGGGCTATACGTTTCGATCATATAATGGTGGAGTTAACCGAGAACTGATTTGAAACCGAGTACACGTCGAAACTGAAGAGATAAAGGTTTAAAGGAGATTTAACACGACTTCACCTTGCCCCGCAGGAAATCTGAGCAGGAGTAGTGCGAGGCGAAAAAAATGCAATATAAATGCAGAATAAGGCATTGCACAAAATCTTAAGGCATAGCATTCAAGTATAACGTGTACGCTTCTTAACACTCATGTCGATTGGATCCAGTCTAGATGAAAGGAGCACATAAATCCAAAATGATTTTATAATAAATATTTTCATACACACTCGATGGTGGTTCGTGATCGAAGACCGAGTTTGTAATGCTTTTCATAAACTATCTTGTGGCTTCAGTGTGGCTGTCATTCGCGTGAGGTGCTGGAACAAAAACTTCTCTTTCGATATATTTAACGCTTTGCAAAAGCATAAGAAGTCATATACCTTTCAATAAAAAAAACACCAAAAATAACTACCACTTAATTTTAGATAATTCAAATTAGCTTAAAGAATATTTCTCTTATCTTTTTTTATTGTACGCAGATATGAAGGAGAATGGTTGTAGCGATACAGAAAACAAAATCCAAAGGCCGTCGGTGAAATCATTATCAAAAATGTCGGACGAGTTTGCCGAGCAGGACAGTATCAAGCGGGACAGGTTGAATGATCATCATCTTTCTACGAGACATCAACATCGTGATCGCGATGAGATTGTGCATAACGAGGATAATTTAAGTGACGAAGAGAACAATGACGACGACAACAATAGTCGCACTGAAGATAGTGATGGAAATAAGAGAAACGATTTTCAAGATTGCAGCACAACGCCGCATGGATCTTTGGACGAATCTCCGGCGGCCCATGTTTCTGGATCTACGGCGGCTGCTGTTGCACTTGCGGCCGCCACAGCCGCAGCACATGCAGCAGCTGCGAAAGTCCTATGGGTAACGCAAGTTCAGCATCACCAAACGAATTCAATCCAGCGGCATTTTTCCTCCTCCTGGACAAATGTCGATACAAGCCCTTCAAAATGCAATTGCTCAATTCACTGCCAATGCGTTGGCCAACAATATGGACAATGACACGGTAGTGAAAAATCTTGCTATTCTTCAGTCTGCACTCTTCACACTACAACAACAGCAGTTTTTACAATTCCAACTGATACAACACCTTCAGTCTCAGTTAGTGAAAAAACAAGCTGTAAAGGACGATGCGTCAAATGATTCAGGAAATTCTTCGATTTTCAATCATAGCCATAATAACAACAACAACAACAACCACATCAACCATTGCAAAAGAAATGAGCCCCAGGATCTTCGAAAGCAAGAGCGACTCGAAGAAGATGACGAAGTAGAAGAAGAAGGAGTTGAAGATGCGTACAGTAAAAGCTTCCAGATGGCTAATATAATGGCTGCTGCAGCAGCCGCAAGCGTCGAGAATCGCCCAACGATACATCCAGTTCCTGAAGAAGACTTAAGGTAAGTTACAAATGTTTCGCTTTAGGACAATACCTAATATGACTTAAATTGTCTTCCCATGTGTCGCGTCAGGAAACCGAAAACTTGTGAACCATTCGTTGAAAAGCGACCACCGTTAGAACCACCAGTTATGTTACCTTCATCGACGGCAGCATCTAGCACTAGTTCAATCGTCTCAACCAGTACACTTTCGACTACTGCTCGAAGTGCTGCAACATCAGAGAGGGATGAAATTTTACCATATCAAGATTCAAATTTCTCTTCTCTAGCAGCAAACATAATAACCGATCATGCACCATCGACCATGTTCGAACCAAATTCTCTGGCTATGCTGGAAAAGAAAGCCCAAGAAGTCCTTAATTCCGCCTCACAAGGCATCCTCTCCAATAATTTACTGGATGAGCTAGCTTTTGCTAATGACAAATCATCTCCAAATGGTCGAAACGATGCTGCTCTGTTTAAACACCGCTGTAGGTATTGTGGTAAAATATTTGGGTCTGATTCGTCACTGCAGATCCATATTCGATCACATACCGGAGAACGACCTTACAAATGCAATGTTTGTGGAAGCCGTTTCACTACAAAAAGGAAACCTCAAAGTCCACTTTCAGCGACATTCTGACAAGTACCCGCACATACCAATGAATCCAAATCCGGTGCCAGAACATTTGGATAAGTATTTCCCTCCACTAATTCCACAAGAAGTCTCTAAAGAGCAGCAGCAACAGCAGCAGCAACAACAACAACAGCAACCTCCTCCTTCATCTATTCCTCCTCCAGGGCCTCCTACACAGTTTTCAAGCTCTTTTCAACCAAGAGGATTCTTTCCGGACTTCTACTTGCCACGGCCGCCATTGGATATATTTTCTAACCCTTTGAACGAACCTCCACGAAATCCAGTTGATCTTTCACAAGTCAAAAAACCCGTAGAGCCACCGAGAGAACCAACTCCCGAAATGAGACTATCGCCAGAGGTGGTGATTCACGAGTCTCCTCATATCAAACAAGAACCGATGGAAGAATCTTTAGACCTATCTGACAAATCATCAAAAGTTGCCCGAGAGGAAGAAAAGGAGGAACTAGAGCAGGAGAAAGAAGAAACTACCAACATGAACAATAGCACCAGTGAAAAAGAGTTTCCACTGAAGTTGAAGAACAATTCAGTAGAAAACTTAGCTACCGTTCCCTCGGTGTCTCCGCCATCGAGCTCATCATCTGGATCCCTCTATCAAGATACGGTGCTTGACCCATCGTTCTATTCAGCTCATATGCCTCGCCCTGATAGCAATGACAGCTCGTGGGAAAATTTTATTGAAATTTCCTCAGAAACATCGAAGCTACAAGAGCTGGTTGATAATATAGATAGCAAAACCACCGAACCAAATCAGTGTTTGGTATGTAAAAAAGTACTTTCCTGCCGGAGTGCACTTCAAATGCATTATCGAGTTCACACTGGTGAACGGCCATTCCGGTGTAAGATTTGTGGTCGATCGTTCACGACAAAGGGCAATTTGAAGACTCATATGAGTGTTCACAGGATAAAACCACCCATGAGAACCTTACATCAATGTCCCGTGTGCCACCAAAAGTTCTCCAACATATTTGTTCTGCAGCAACACATTCGCTTGCATACAGGTGAAATGACAGATCTTACGCCCGATCAAATCAAAGCGGCAGAAATCAAAGAATACGAGGGTCCCGACATTCGAATGAATCCATTCGCAGTAAGGTTGAACGAGTTTCCCCCAAGTAATCAAAATAAACGAAGTTTAGAGCATTCGGATGAGGAAAATGAACACGAGGCGAATGAAGAAAAAACCCATAAGGTACCAATTAACGACAAATTAAAAATAAGACCAGGCCTTACTTCGCCGGCTATTGAGAATCAGGTCGAAGATTTACGTGCTATGAATCTTCAACGGTTATCAGTGCGATCGCTGCCAAATGAAGAATTCTCTCGTGATTCCGCATCTGCCAGTCCCAATTCAACGGAGGCTAAGCGTCTAAGATCATCCAGTCCTATTGGTTCCGTCTCGTCAGTAATGTCCACGAGATCACCAATGTCAACGCCTCCAACTTCCGGAGGAGAACAAATAGGAGTCGGTGCTGCTGGAAGAGCGGCTGCTGCAGCAGCTGCCGCAGCTGCTTTCCGTATGGTCCTCCGTTTCTAGGGATGCCTCAGTTTCCGCCGTTCATTAGTAGACCACCGTTCCTTGGGAATGTACCGATAGTGCCACCTGGTTCGAATATGCCTCCATTCGGATTGTTCGGTGAGTGCCTTGTTTAAGAGTAGACTTTGCATATATTCTCAGAACATTAGATTTCTATTACAGAAAATTTGATTAATTGTAGGCGTACGTGGAAACACAACAACTTGTAATATTTGCTTTAAAACTTTCGCATGTAATTCCGCGCTTGAAATTCATTATCGAAGCCATACGAAGGAGCGCCCATTCAAATGCACAATCTGCGATCGAGGATTCTCTACAAAGGTAAAAATCAAATTGACTATTTCTCCCCCTTTTCATTTATTAATTTCTTCCCGTTTATGTTCACCTTCTGTTTCTAAAATTGACTTTTCGTTCCAAATTTTGATCTTGATTACTTCAATTTTCAATCTGGAATATTTTTCTGTTTTGGTAGCGGGACAAAATCCTACAAAACATTCATGAATCCCATTTGTGTAAAAAGCAGTAGAGATACGTCTTTGACTGAGTGTGTTTTTTGTATGGCTCCTTACAATTGAACTATTCTCATACCGGAAACGGCATTATAGTTTTCATAAGTTCCTCGCCCCGATAAAATTAAAAATTAAGCAAAAGATTTTTTTTATCTAATCCAGTGTCGCGGAAAGTGTTTATAAAACAATCTCTGAATCGATATCATCCATTTTTTCATCAGAAATTCTATTAAATATTTAATGCATGGTGATAATTGGCAATGTCAACCCTTACCTGAAAGCGGATGCGGTTAGCAATCCTAGTAAAAGATGGAAAATATTGAATTTCTTGTGACAATAATAAAGTTTTTTTATGAGGATAAAAAGACGAGACACAGAACACTATTGAATCTTCAACACAGAATGCAACCGAAACGAGTACAATACCAAATTTTCTGTAAAAAGTTAAAAATAGATCCAAGCCTACTCGCACGAATTGATATCGATACCTTGCGCTTGTAGCTTACATACATAATGCTTAGGCCTTATTTTTTTTTCGTTTGAATGCCGTTTTTTTGCTGTGTTTCTTTCTTAAATGCCTGTCCTTCGTCGATTCAATCTTATTCAAAATGCACGCATCTGTCGAACACATAATTAATTACTAAGACAGTGATCGTGATGGCACGCATCACAATTTTATCCTATTATTGATTGTTCTGATTTTTTGAAACTGTAGCATGAGAATTGAGTTAATACAGCACTGTAAACTGATCCGTCAAATCCGCTAGTGGTAATAACAAATTAGAATCCCAAGAATGTGACGATGCAAGGCAGTGAAAACAAATATCGATTCAATGCACTAGAATAGATGAATAGAATGTGCCAAAAATCATCACATTTTGGGTATCTATTTTTATAGCCGTCTGCTTTAACACTCTCTTATACTTTCACTAACTCAGTTTGACACTCGGGTGCGATTCGGTTGATGATATCATAGTGTTCTAATTTTAAAACTAACTTAAATGTCTTTTATTACATAATTGCGTCTCTGCTTCTTCATGCACAGCAACTAAATCTTTATATCTCACGTATCTCTAATGTTAACCAGAAACTATAGCACACTCGTATGCCCAAACAACAACGGAGGGGACAACTAATCGTTGAATGTTTCTTTTATTGTATTCTCTCGATTACAGGAAATATGAAGCAGCACATGCTCACTCACAAGATCCGTGATATGTTTGGCAGCTCGGGAGGCAATTCCGGAGATGAGTCACGCACACAAACTCCACCGCAAGATCCTAATTCTAATTCTGGCGGTGGCTTGACAGGGAGGATCGAACAACGCCGTCAATAATGGCAATAACCGATTTTCTCAGTCCTATTCTCCTGCTCCCATGGATATGAGCGATGACTACACTTCATCAGGCGGGCGGAAAAGAGAACGTACCAATTCTAGTAACTATGACAGTACTACGACGCAATTCGTTAAACAGGAGAAAGACAATGCCATCGACGAGAATGGTTCTAATAGCGTACACTCGAATGCATCGGAAAACACATCTAACAATAACTACCAGGAATTTATCAACAAAGACGTGGACATCAAAAATTGGTGCCAAAAGCTTAAGGAAATGCCAGAAAATATTGCCGCAAGTTGATAATCCTACGTAGGCGAAATGTGCAGAACTCGATCAGATATGTCTTATATCGCGCAACCAACTTGAATTTCCAATTGTGATATAGAAATTGCATGCTGAAAACTGAGAATGTTCCATCTCACAAATTTTCATGGAAAATACATTCTTGTTGTAACGCTATTGCCACAAGATATTTCTAATCATAATAAAAATTGTGAAAGGCAGTACAGGAAAAGGAACTAGTAATCAAATGTGCGATCTCAGATACAATCCCTAACTTCGTTTTATTGATGAAGGAAACCGAATTTGTATTTTAAAAGTGAAAGTGTCTATTTTTGTAAAAATTGTAACATATCATCTGAAATTTTTATTCACTGGTTGAGTAACTGATAACATGATGTTGCATATATGAGTATGCCACACATATATGGCATAAGAAAACGCATAACGAGACAGAATTGCTAGTATCCTTGTACATAGACATCATTTCAACAATCGAAGATGAAACGAATCGTAATAGAATGCTATGAACCAATGATATGGATCGATGGAATCCTAAAAAAATAATCTACAGAGACTGTACAATCCGTGTTAAGTTGTCGTGATCTTAGATTCAAGAAAAAGGACATGTAAAGACCGATAGGTAAGAAACAACTAAAAGTTTGTTTTTGTTTTAATAATGCCTATTGAAATACCAAGAAGAAATAGGACAATTGTTTTGTATAGAAATTATATCGTAGCTATCACCTGGGCTTAGCAGCTCTTTTAAAAGTACTGTATGTGAGTGTGTCACTGTATGTATGTACCTATAAACATAACATTGAAGTAATATATTATGCTTTATGAAAGTCTAAATCAAATAACTATTTAAAGTAAGTTATACAACAAACCTGAAAAGATATTTGTAAATGTATAGTTATCGAGGGAATAATACAAATTGTAGTAAATGAACGATGACAAAGCAAAAGAGGAGAAAGTGCATTCGAGCGGAATTTAGAACTTCGTGTTGACGAAGATATTAACACAACAAATCAAAGCCAGGCATACCATGTTTCATTTTAAGAAATCCGAAGCAGTAATTTTCTTCAATGACGATAGTACAGAGAAAAAGATTGTAAATAGCGTTAAGGTTAAACATACTTGAAAATATTTTTGTTTTCTCTCAATCCTAACCTCAACATCCTTGCTTGAGTTGATTATTTTTAGACTTCCTTCCATCACTACATTTGTGAATGTACATGTATACCAGGATCATAAAATTTAGTTGAACAACTTTTTTGTGATAATTTATGTTATGAGGATTTTTACTTTAGGTATTTATATTCTACTTTAACGATACTGTTTTTATTGAGAATTATGTACAGCAGTGGAAAACAAAATGACAAAATAATACACATCCAAGAAAAATATATGAATGCAAAATCATTTCATCACACAACTTGATCCGAAATTTTCCAGAAAAACTTTGAGCGATGAATACCAATACCTTCCGAATTAATTATGATTCGGTATGAATTTTAATTGAAACAAATTTCTTTGCCATTTCGCATTAACTATTGGCAAAAAAACATGCATACTCCTTGCTCAGGAATCTAGTGAAATTTTCCAACCTGGGAAATGTCCACAGTGGACCTGCACTCTAGTCTAGCTTTAAACTGTGCGTATATCGGTTGATGGCCAGGTTAATTAAAACTTCACGTTGTTGAGTTAAAAAATTACAAACAAATAAACAAAACAAGCAGTGCTCAAGTTACTAACCGAATAATGCTCCAACACAGCACATATTTCTTGAAAATTTCACGCATGAAGACTTAACAGTGTTTGCCAATGCAAAGCATGGTGTTTCACAGGTTTGATTCCCGTTCTGACAGGGTCAAAGTGTTTTAGTTAATTTTCACGATTTCCAGGGATGGAGGCATTTTTTCATTACTTCATTAATGTGGCGTTCAATCATCGGGTCTGATTCGTCATGGGGGGCGCAAACAATGCCACAAAATGAATTATTTTATTTTTTATTTTAACAATTAATCATAAATATTTTATTTCCGGCTCTCAGCATAGAGTTGTGTCCTTATAGAGATACGTATCTTAAGTTAATAATCAAGAAATTTGGATGATAGTACCATTTATGTATTGGTATAATGGTACAATGAGTACAACTTAACTTTATGTCCAGGGGAGAGTTATTCGAGAAACTCAAGACAAGCTGTCCTCAACGGAGTTTCATGATGAAACATGACCGTTGAACCTTAAGTAAGTAGGCAAGACAAAAAAAATGTGTTAGAGAAATAAATAATATATGTTTTATAAAAAAATTAATGCTTGATGTAAGGTATGTGCTCCATGTCTAAGCCTAATATTCAGCGGTTGGTAAAATTATTCCTTGTAACTTATCATTTAATTGAGATGCAAAATACATTCAACTAGTTATTTGCAAACTTAGATAACCTTAATCATATGCTTGTTGGTCTGAACTACGAAAAAAAAAGAACAACTTACTTGATTAAGATGAAAACTTTCCAGGAATATGGATGTAATGTCGGTCTATCAGCATTGAGCCTATTTGTGGATGTAACTTCGTATAATCTACTAGGTTTTAGTTTTTGAAAGGATATTTTTTAGCATTTCAAGCTTATCGCTTTCACACTTTGCTTATTGCTTGCTCACAACTGTTCTAAATGCATTTCCACAGTTACTAATTGAGAGCTTTAGATGCCAGGTACCATTTTTGCATTAGTATGATTGGGAGTCGAGTAATTTTCCTTAACGAAAAATTCCTAGACCAGGCCGGCCCCGCCCGAATGCAGGTCAAGTAAGGAAAGGGTTGGAATATGTTGACGTGAAGCTCGCGTTATTGGACGCCGCGGAGTCCACTGCACTTCCACAAAAAATCACTGGGATTTTGAATAACATGATTGGGTGGCAGCAGGGTTCCTTTTGATTAACGAAAAGCTATAAAATGAAATCACAATTAATTATGTATCTCACTACCGACCTATATTAGCCGGCGAACCACGACTTCTCATGCTCACTCGATCACTCGCGCAAGGAACAATAGGCAACCGAAACAATACACAAAACGCTACGCCCGATAACAAACGATTGCGGAACAAAGGATTGACACAACAGATTCAACCGATTCAACTGATGTTCGACGCAAACCTATTAGTAAATAATTTTATTAATATAGATACAATGGGTAAGAATGACCTGTCTAGCTCCACGTCCTTGAGAGCACTCACTTTTTGCGGGGTGTATTCTTCATCTAACAGTAAAATTCGAAGATCTAATAGAAAAAAAACTACTTGACAACTCTAAAACGATCTTATCTTCTGATCTATCGGCCATTCGGTATTTTGGAGTATTGGATTCCCAGTACATATTTTTTTGGAATTCCCACGTTTTGCGTATAATTTTCTTACTCATACACCTGAAGCTTTGTGACTACTATAAAAAGACGAAATTAGAAACATTACGACTGTTCCAGAAAGTATAAGCACACCTTATTTTAACGGTCACTTTGAATATAATGAAATATTTCAACATGTTTTGGCTGCGTCCTTCTTTTGTTTTGTACATTTCTGAATGACATAGTATCAAAAAAGTGCTCAGTTTTGTGTTACCTATCAAAATGCGCGGTCTTACTCCTTCTTCTTCATTAGCATTTCAAGCTTATTGCTTTCACAATTAGCTTATTGCTTGCTCACAACTTAGTATTCTATATGCTCTTCCACAGTTATTAATTGAAAGCTTTCGATGCCAGTTACCATTTTTGCATTAGTATGATTGTGTGGCAAGTACAATCATACGCTATGCCCAGGGAGTCGAGAAATTTTCTTTAATGAATAATTCCTAGACCATACCGGGTATCGAACCCAGCCACCTCCAACATGGTGTTTCATTGTAGCTGCACCTTTACTGACTGAACTAAGGGAGGACCCATAACTCCGGGTCTTACACCGGAACAACGAAAAAGTATCGTGCACAAATGGCATACCGGAAGCAAAAAAAAACCCAAAAGGAACCCAAAACAGGCCGCGTCCGTGAAACCACGGGCCCGCAAGCTCTACGATTCGTTATTGTGTAGAAATTCTGGGTGTATAATAATGGACGATGAAACGTATGTGAAACTAGATTACAAAACGCTTCCCGGACCACAATTCTATACTGTAAGCGAAGACAAAGACATCCCCGAAACGTAGAAGGCAATTTTTACCGAAAAATTCCGTAAGAAGGTTATGGTTTGGCAGGCAATATGCGAGTGTGGTAAAACATCTAGTCCGTACATCATAACGGAGACGATGAACACTCAGAAAAACATCAAGGAATGAATTCAGAAGCGATTATTGCCGATGATTTGGCAGCACGAAGGTCAAGTAGTGTTTTGGCCTGATTTGGCGTCATGTCATTACGCAAAGGATACTTTAGAATGGTACAAAAGTCAAAATGTATGTTTCGTGCCGAAAGACATGAATCCGCCCAACTGCCCGGAGGCACGGCCAATCGAGACTTTTTGGGCTTTATCCAAAGCAAAGCTTCGAAAATTCATAAAACCAGCGGACGATATCCAAAAGTTTAAAAAAGATTGGCCAAAAGTGGTCTAAATGGTGGGAAGTACCACTGACTGCAGAAGCTAATGGGTCATGTTCGAGGAAAAGTTAGGAGTCTTGGCTATGATTAAATATTTTGATTGAACGAGAGTAAAATATCATATAAAACACAAATACAAAAAAACATGACATTTTTGTTATTTTGAAAGTGTGCTTATACCTTCTGGAACAGTCTATAGTAAAAACTATGTCCCTTGGGCCTACGGGTTTCTTGTGAAATTAATCTGTATTTTTTCTAAGTGAACAGTTTAGTTATAAAGGGTGACTGTTTTTGTACATCTTGGATCTATTAGGTTCATTGTGTTCTCGGCATCTTCTTAAGAAGACAACTAATCGACTCTACCTCCCCATCCCTGCTGATCATCAGGTGTTTCTCAAAGAGAACGATGTATGAAGAGCCTGTCACTTCCAATGCAACTCTTTAGCCGCTTCCATCGTCTCTACAACAGCCAATCCAGGAGAGTGTATGGTCGTAAAATGCTATGCTATGTTCCGTTACAAGGTTGATTGAGCCAATTTTGTTAAATTTGGGTCATTTGAAAATAGTGATGGCAATCTGTTCAGCTGAATCAGGGAAGCAAGTGGCGGCCAAAACGTAAAGCTATTCAAGAATTTCACGAAAGTGTATAACTGTGAATCGAAGAATTATATCTCAAATGTTACAAAATAAAGCTGTCAACATAGTTATGTAAATTTTAGCTGAATTTATGGGCAAACATACTTTTGCATATAAAAACTAATAAACTACCCATAAAAAATTTAAATCATTACATAAAAAACCCATTCATGACCCATAAAACTCCGATCGATGTCCATAATAAAATGGATATGATGCATAATTGATACAAAATTTAGCAAGAAGATGTCAAAAATGTAACTTTATGTATCTAGGGAATGGTCGATAACTTATGCGGTTTACCCATACACATGATACAGATGATCCAAAAATAGTTCAATGGCGTTCCTTAAACTTGCAAAATTGATCCACTGAATGTAACTTTTGTGCAATGAAATACATGCACATGATTTATAAATTATTGGAAGTATTCTATAAATAACTTGTCAATGATCCATAAAACAATGAATGATAAGCTATAATTGCTAAGAAATGATCGACAGCAAATCAATTCTGTGCACTTAAACTTATGGGTATGATCCTTAAATTATGTTTGCATTTTTTTAGTTTTGGTGACTATTTTTAAAAAAAAATTTTTGGTCCATAGAGATTGGGAAATTTATTCCTTAACATTCCAGTTAGACTGGATGCAAATTTTCAAATAAAGGGTGATACGGTCAAAATTTGGTCAAGGGAAAACGCGTGTAAATGGGTGAAATCGTTTATTTAAAAAATCAAATTAAATTTCTTTTTCAAGTTCAATTAGTATAAAATTCAGGAAAAATATTCAGTTAGGCTTCCGCTTTTCCAAATCCGAATTGCCGGGCCTTACGCTTGACCCCTGCCATCAGATTTTGTACAGCCACCTTGTCCACCTTCTTCGCCGCAGAAAGCCAGTTTGCCTCGAACTGCTGCTCGTCCTTAGCAGTTTTTTTGGCCTTCTTTAGGTTCCGCTTGACAATAGCCCAGTATTTCTCAATTGGGCGGAGCTCTGGCGTGTTGGGAGGGTTCTTGTCCTTGGGAACCACCTGCACGTTGTTGGCGGCGTACCACTCCATGGCCTTTTTACCGTAATGGCAAGATGCCAAATCCGGCCAAAACAGTACGGAACAACCGTGTTTCTTCAGGAAAGGCAGCAGACGTTTATTCAAACACTCTTTCACGTAAATTTCTTGGTTGACAGTCCCGGAAGCTATGAAAATGCTGCTTTTCAAGCCACAGGTACAGATGGCTTGCCAAACCAGATATTTCTTTGCGAACTTTGACAGTTTCGTGTGCTTGAAAATATCTGCTACCTTTCCCCTTCCTTTTGCCGTATAAAACTCCTGTCCCGGAAGCTGCTTGTAGTCGGCTTTGACGTAGGTTTCGTCGTCCATTACCACGCAGTCAAACTTCGTCAGCATCGTCGTGTACAGCCTCCGGGATCGCGCTTTGGCCGTCGTATTTTGTTTATCATCGCGATTTGGAGTCACTACCTTCTTGTAAGTCGATAGTCCGGCTCGTTTTTTGGCTCGATGCACGGTTGTAGACGATACACCCAGCTTATTTGCGGCATCTCGGAGATAGGTTAGGGTTTCGCTTGAAACTACCGGCAACTCTCTTTGTCGTCTCAGCGGCTTCCGGTTTTCGATTTCCCCCCGATCCAGGCTTGTTGACTGTTCCTGGCTGTCGACAAACGTTCCCCAAACACTTTAATTACATTTGTAACGGTTGATTTGGCAACTTTTAGCGATTTTGCCAACTTTGCGTGCGAGTAGCTCGGATTTTCGCGATGCGCGAGCAAAATTTTGATACGCTGCTCTTCTTGCTTGGACGGCATTTTGACAACTGAAGAGTGAATTCCAAAATCAAAATAGGAGCAACGTTCTACACACACACACCTTCAAAATGAGGGGTGTTCAGGTTTTTTAAATGCAAAATTGAAAGAAATACGTCAAGTTGATATTGACCAAATTTTGACCGTATCGCCCTTTATGTTCTCTCCCCTATGCTTAAACGATTTCAAATCATGTCCTGAGTAAGAATGTTCTTAATCAATTAATAGGAAATCGATCATCTTTTGGCATGATCAAACGCTGCTCAATCAGATACATTATATTCTACAATGTGACATAGTAGCCACGATTTATTATGCCCTACTCCGAGTGCTGTAAATACCAATGCTATTTGCTGAGCAGTTGAGAATTGAAGAACTAAGGCGGTAGAAAGCGATTGATTTCCCCCGTAGCCAAAATTTAAAAATATTTGAAAACAAAATTGAAATAATTCCAGCCTAATTTATGGATCATACCTGTTGTTTTAAATGCGGGCTTCAAATGGTGAGTTGACAACTTCGAAGGAGGGTGCGACCGTCCTCCGGTCCTCACAAGTTCCTACCTCACGCCTCCACGAGTCATATGATCACAAAAGACTGCCAGCTGAAACATGGAGACGCTGGTTGGCGTAGCCTGGGCAATGTTGTCAATCTGACAATAGCGAAGTGAGGGGGTGCGACCGGTAAATCATATCATAATTTTCCATTATCATATCTTTCAGGTCTACCAGGTCATCAGGTATTGTAAAATAATTTAACATTTAAAATTATTTTTTTTTCTCATGGCAGTCATACATTGTCTAAATTTTCTGGTTCATAATGGATGCGGAAGTTTGTCTACAATTGCAACAGAACAGCAGTCGGCACAGATGTAATTTTCAGTTCATATTATAATATCCCTTGACTATATATTATCATAAAGGACATTGTTTATTCATAACCATTATCAATCTTCTTTATCACCATCATTATCATTTTTATCATTACTGGTGTTTTCGGGATTTATATTTTAACATATTTTTTTTTAAATAATTTCTCCTTATAGGTTATATATACTTTTAATTATTATGTCTTATATGTCCAATTATCATTATGATTTAGAAGTATCTAGTTGAACAAAAGAAGCTGCGACGGAATCTATGGTAGGCTTTTGCACTTATTACCTAATGTATTTTTCAATTCCGGTTTGCAAATGGACCTTTTTCCAAATCTGAGCTGTTTGCCATTCGGATAGTGTCTGATGTGTCTGTATCATAACTCACAATATAATTATATTTGATGAAATTGTTTTATTGATTTTACTTCTTAGATAATTTAAAAATTACTTGTTGTTTTTGTTGTTGTTGTTTGTTGTTTTCTCCATTTGTCTTTAAATCCCTTACACAGGAGCAATAATTATTAGGCCAGCACAAATAAAAGCGTATTGCTGTTATAAAATCAACATCAAGCAGCAAATAGTGACCATGGCAACAGTAAATTAAAATGTATATATGTTATTTTTGTATAATTTAACAAACTTTTTTAGGATGCCTCAAATCAAGATTTTGGGAAATTGCTGCTATCACTGAAAACAAACAAAAACGTGCATAAGCGTGAAACCACAGAACTCTACACTTTTACACTTTACAACATTTCTTACATTTCAGGATCCACCAAAGGGAGATCATAAATAATAGATACCGAGTGATTACAGTATTTTTCATTTACATAAATACATACACTATTATATAAATATTTCATGGGAATGGGAGGGACCATCAGGGCACCCGATTGAAGCACTCTGGATGGGGAGAGTGGAAATGCCAACTCCCCATTGTTAACAGTTTGTGAATAGAGGGCGGGCTCTTCTCCCCGCCCATTGGGGCATCCTCATGTTAGATAGCTTGCTCTTTTGACCAATTGTCCAATCTTGTTGTTGGAAGGAGATTCTTTATATCCCTGTGGATACGTATAAGTGATGTTGCCTATCGATCCACCCAACACCTTTTTGGCCCTTCATACAATGGCATGATTAGGATAATCAGTGGTTATTAAAGCTTGATCAAGTCTAACAGCGAGGAGAGCTCACTGCTGTCGGACTTAGTTTCCGTGCTACAATGGGTGGTAGTACATATCATACATCATACATCATACATACCTGTTGTTTTAAATGCTCGAAGTTGATTTGCTATGGGCCATGTTTAGAAGTTTGTGGTTCATTATTCGAACCTATTATTGATCAGTGGCGATTTATCTATGGAATATTTTCAATAATCTGTTGATCTCTATGTTCATAAAAAATACATTCTAAGGATCAATTTTACAAGTTTAAGGAATGACATTGAACTTTTTATGTTGCTTTTGCTATATGTTTATGGGCAGTCCGTACAATATCGATCATTCCCTGATATATAACGGCACATGTTTGACCTTTTATTGCTAACGTTTATATAAAGTACGGATCACATTGCTGTATTTTGTGGATCATTTACCTCTTTTTTCATTGCTTTTCATCATAGGGTCATAAATATATTTTTTATGGACCGAATTTCATTTTTTAAGAATCATTTCTTCAGTTTAAAGGTGCAAACTTAAGGCTGCCTAATTTATGATATATTAGGTGCATAAGCCGAAAAGAGGGATTTGGCTGACACACATCTCATAATCCTACATTATGGATTGTTATCTCGATAGACACTCTTGCTAAAGTTCCAAAACATGTACTTTCTTCACGATAGAAAATTACTTCTGTTGCTCAGAAATGCATATTTATTTGACCAATTTTATATTCAGTACTCAATGCAACGATCGTCGATTTCCTTTTTTTTTATACTGAGGCCTCGTTTAAAGGCACAGCTGCTTCCCGGTAAGAAATGTCTATGCTGCCGGTGGTGTTGATAATGATTGATTAATTAATCAAAATGATCTATACTACTATAGTTCACCACTTTCGCCATATCACCTTGGTGTCGATGCTTTGTTTGTGCCGTTTTGTTATTGAAAATAGCGCATTATCTATTGATTCGGCTATCAATGGTTCGGTGGTGCGAATAATCGACTGAATGTAGAAAAAATAACAAAAATGCTGCTTCGGTGGTTAGATGTGGTGATACAGGCGGTAGGAATCATAATTAATTATTATCTATACAATGAAAATTAAATTTAGTTTATATTATGAAATCGTAGGTAGAACAAACTAGTCAACGAAGCTGCTTTGTGGCACCAAACAGACGTTTATATCAAAACTCTGATCACATCGCTTATCAACGTGAATCTTGATCGACGAATCTGACATAATCATACTTAAGGTTATGGCAGAGGAGTCAAATTTGTTGTTGTATCGTATTTACGTGATTTTTAACCTGAGACTGGGAGATGACCATATCGAACCCATAACCACATGGGCCGAGAGCAACGGCTTTTACTTCTCTTCCAAAGAGAAACATTATCACAGGTTTTTCATGTCAGAAAATCCCAACGGTGTCAGCTGGAATTGATACCACCGCGACTAGAAAGAGAGGCAACCAAGCTTATCACTGCATTATAGGCGCTGTCAAGTGTAAAACTATTTTTGAGGGTCGTATTAATTCGTATATAGTTAATGGACAACAACTACAACACAATCAACACCTATCATATCTAAACATTGAGTTATTGTTGTGATTAATAAAAGAGGTACACACCAGTGTACATAGACATTCCCAAATGAGAACCTTGATAAAATATATTAAGAGCATTATCTGTAGGTCGAGTGGCCATAAATGGTAAAGTAGTTGAATTTTCAATGACTAAAACAGCGTGTGACAATCATAAATCGTGAAATCACCGAAGAGCCAATGCAAGAGGTAGAAATATTGCCTATGAGCAAAAATTTTAAACAAAAACTAGAAGGGACACTATTGGGGTTGTACGCAAAGTTGACGTAGGACTACGAAGCAATGTGCAATCTAGATCGCTTGATTGTTTAAAGAGTGGCCGAAATTGGTTTCCTTCCAAATCGAATTCCCATACACTAAACGTTCGCACTGCACCTTATTGATATAGCCTGGCTTGGTATCTACATTCATGACCATGCTTCCGGTTCGCTCGGAAACCTCGTGTTAAGCTAGCTCTCCCGGCAGCTTGATCGAGGGGCAGTTTGAATTTCCCAGAGACGTCAGGGCCATCCGCCAATTGATTTAAGTCAGTCGGGCAGATACGCTTCAATCCGCTCGGAATGTCAATTATGAACTGGTCATGTGCTTATTGTTTTGGAGCAAATGACAGGATCGGGTTAAAATGCTTCAACACCCGGTAGATAAGGTGCTATACACGGAAGAAACAAAGTACCTATAATTGAGTATTTTAAACTTAAAGTTGAGTACTGTTGTTGAACTGAGAGATGGGTAAATTTGATTCTGCACATTAGGTAAACATTATCAATGGGTGAGTACTTCATTGACAACAAATTTTGAGTAAAAATGGAAGTCATTTGCATACTTATTATTTGAAGTACATTAGATTTAAAAACCGAAAGACAATAAATATGTTACGGTATTAAACTAGCCGTTATTGTTAAAGATTAAGAAACAACAAAATGAATGAAATTATCAAGTAAATTTATGTTTTATTCTATCATCACGAGATAGGCACTTTATATTAGAAGTTGTATAACATTCGCTACTAACTAACCGTGCGGAAAAAGTTCTCTTCTTTGGTTTTTACGAGTTTTATTGCATTCGGTTAAATTTATCCTCCATAAACTTTGTATACAGTGACTCAAATTTGAGTACTATGGCATCATGCTCAAATTTGGCTTCCACACCGAACTCAGAGTTGGGAAATGAAATTTTAAGGGACTTTGTTTCTTCCGTGACGTTTTCTTCTTCCGAGCCTTGCAGCTGGACATTTGCCTTCGAGATGGTGAAGCGAAAATGCACCTGTGTGTGTGTGTGTGTGTGTGTGTGTGTATTGTGTGTGTGTGTGTGTGTGTGTGTGTGTGTGTGTGTGTGCTGTGTTTGTGTTATCCCACTAACACTCATTGGCCGGCAATGGGGATGAGGGAAGTAAAATCTGTTTACAACAATCCCTCAAGTGACCATTGCAAGCGGCTTTAATCCGAGCGTAGAAAGTGATAGTTTCTACTGCAGAGATCCAGCGGCTCGTTTCAGAATGTCTGCAGAGTCTACGCCGATATCCGAGGTTCACCTACGCACACAATAAGCCTCTGCATGTAAACATTACCGATAATCATTTGGATCAGGGTGCACTGCAACACACTTCCAGATTTGGAAATCTTAAATTTTCCAAAACCAGGCACGTATATTGGTAATATTCCAAAATGCGGGTTGACGTTGTTATGGTTCATAGTCAGATACATCTCACCATATCAACGCTTCCTTCCTTCACATCCTTTTGTTCATTCGTAAGCTTACAAAAATTCATCGACGTTGCCTCTGTAATTAATTGCGTGCACTCCCGACAAAATAAAGCGCAAAAATTAACGTGGCCAAACCGCCCGTTATTATATGGAGAACCTGCATAAGAAAACTCTGTGCACCACCATGGTGAACAGCATCTGAGTCAGTGTGGCAGCCTTTCTCTGCTTGCACGAAGTCACACAGTTTGCCAGCTGCTGATAAGCAAACCCAGGCTGCTATCTAGACGCACTGGTCTACGCGCACGCCGCCACTCTGCCACGTGTCTCTATGGTGAGGCGAGAATGCACCTGCAGAGGCATTGTTCTGTTGATATGATCGACCGCCTAGGCAATCATTATCCTTATTGCGTTGTAGATGGTTGTGGCCTGTTTGGGAATTCATAGTCTATTATTTCCGATAGACGTGCCAGGCCGAAATGGTGCTGCCAAGTGGAGCGATAGACCAGCATTGGGAAAATAAATATGGCAAGACACCATTCTGTAACGCCCGCTTGTAGATAGCATTTGGTGGCCCCTACAAAAGTGACCGTTCGGTCTTTAATGGTCGATGCGGCCCTGCAGTTGTATTTTCTACGATGGTTGAACCATATGCATTCCCAAAATAATTTGATTCTCACCGAATGATTGAAATTTACAAACAGCACAGAGATATATTCAACCGACAAACTCCTTTAGGAAGCAAGTCTGATTTGGTCGTGCTGAAAAGGACGGAAATGAGTGGACGGGGAGAAACAGTGTTCGCGGTTGAACTTGGGGTCTCTTCTTGGTATTCTTGGTTCAGCTCCTCCGTCCCGGTGCGGGTGGCGCATCTGCGGGTGACGTGGGCTGATTCTCGTCCGTTGTTGTCACGGGCGGCATTTTTCCATCAGCCCATGAGCTTCGGCAGCCTTTTTTTAGCAGCGTCCTCGTTGGATAACGAATGCTCACCGAGTGCACCCTCCAGGTATGGTCGCACGCCCGCTGCGTTGCATACAGCACATTTTGCTCTGTACAGAACTACGACTGCCGTAAGACTCAATCATATTTTCATTCAAACGAAGTCAATGTGATACTAAGTGCATCAAAGCGAGACAAACTTCAGTTATTGCCCCACAATAGTTGGATTCAATCAGGTGCACGCCAGACGGATGATTTTCATAACAGAAATGTTCGCTACTCATAGCTACCGCAGCAACTAATCCGGCATGCACAACTAGGAACCAAAACGAACTCAACCACATGGTCTCGGTCGGTCTGTAGGCGTGTCGCAATTCGGCTCGAATTATCCCTTCTAAAATTTCGTTCGATGGACTGTTCAACGGTCTTTGTGATATACTCCGGGACGCGGCGATGGTGAACTGCAAGCCGACTAAAGAGAAAATTCATAACCAAACAAACTCTTTAGTTAATAAACTGAATTTGGTCGTCACTGAAAAAGGACAGATTTAATTGACGAGGGAGAAATAGTTTGGCGAATCCCCCAAGGGTTTGCTTCGCTCTCGTGTCACGGGCGGCTTTTTCTAGCCAGCTCTTGGGCTTTGTGCTTATGCCATGTTTTTCGCAGCGAGGTTAGCAGAAGACATCGCTGCAACAACAGCCAACTGTACCAACGTCTTTATGGCGCACTCCCGCTTTCATAATCTCAATTTTTGAGTACAATCGGCAATGCTATCTCTTTTTTCTCTCTCGCGGAAATGTTACTAAATGTTCGTGATAGCCGATCTAATCAAAATTCGAGTTGATCCACTGTTTAACGAGAAATTGAGTGGCATGTCCTTGAGGAAAAAGAGATGGCATGCAAATTGCACTGAAAATTGAGTAGAAAGAAGCAGAGTGCGGGCGGCGACTGCTCGCCGGTGCACCATCTGCTGCGTGCTTGCTGCCGCTAACTGCGTATGCGAACTGAGCCACCGCACAGCCCCACGACTGTTGAGGAGCTGTGTCGAACCCTCAGCTAAGCGCTGGTATGTCGTGGCGGTCGGATGCTGCTGCACCAAAGAAGGCGGTGCCAGCTTGAAAACCGTCGCGATCCTGCCAGGTACACCACGCCAAAGGGGAAAAACTTCTGTTGTTGCGCCACAACAATTAGTTTGAATTAGTGCACGCTGGGCGGATGATTTCTCCGTCAACAGCAGATGCCTAATTTGCTTCCCACCAGCAGCAACTTATCCGGTACAGCTAACTAGGAACAATGGCGGGCCTCCACAACACATGGTCACCGATGTGTTGCGGTTTGGCTCGAATTATCCCTTCTAGACTTTCGTTCGTTTGTTGTTCAACGTTCTTTGTTGGTAGCAACCGGGGACGCGACGTTTAATGATTGCCAATATTCAGCCAGTGATGCGCGGTAATTGAATTAACAACGGCGCAAATGAGAAAAGTCAACCTGCATAACCTTGAGTTGGTAAGCTGAGTTGCAGTCGTCCTGATAAGGACGGATTTAGTTGACGGGGAGAAAATGTGCCTCGATTTCCACTTCCGGCTTTTCTTTCTTCGTTCGGCTCCTCGTTGTTGCCGGATGGCCCCGGCCGCGAAATGACGTGGGATGAATCTTGGTCTTCTTGCTTTCACGGGCGGCGTTTTCCCCAACGTGCACGCCAAACACGTCTGTCGCGTACGGATGCTGCCAGCAAATAACCCTGGAGTCCATGGGTGTTCGGTCGTTCC
>JASCZW010014127.1:0-23652 GCA_034211315.2 Aedes japonicus | reverse complement strand
TAATACAAAAATCGACGCTCTCTGGTTATTCACTGATTGACACAAGTTGCTAGAGGCCGGCGATACGAGAGCAAGCAAGTATTCAGTGATTTGGGAGGTTTCTACACAAGCTTCCAACCGCATGACACTAACGAAACGCATTGACCTATGTTTAGCGTTGACTTCGGACCAGGACATCTCTGATGACCTCAGTCACGTGCGAATTTCGCGCAGGGTCTTCGTTTTCTCTCTTCCGATATTTTTCTGCGAACCCTCTTCATACAGCAGTGCATTACCCCCGGTCATGGCATTCGCCAAAAGTTTTGAAGATCGATAGCGTGCATGCTCGTTTGTAATCCTATTCAGGTTCTGCAGGTTCTGCGGCGGTCTATTTTTAGAACAACTATATACTTGAATTGCATCAGCGAAACTTGAATAGAACTCAGCAATAAAATAGACCTACTTTGCAGTTTCCCGCACCGGTAGTTGTATTTCTCTGGTGTTCTAACCCGCCAGCACCTGTCGCCCTGTAAATCGTTCAAAATCAAAGATAAGAAGTTTATTTTCAGAGTTCGCAGATTTTTCTCAAACATTTTGCCATTGATTGGTTTGACCAAATAATTTTTTAATGCCAGTAGTGCGACCTCAGCTCCGAACGCACTTGTTCTTTTCGTTTGGCTGAAGCGTGAGTGTGTGAATACATGCATTTTAATAAACGATATTAGATAATGCTGATTTGTTGTTTGGAAGCGGACAAACAAGAGTCGAAACGGAAAGGGCCGTGTCCCGGGAGACGCCCCAACATCGACCGTGATTTCTGTTCCGGTCATCAGAAGCTGTTCCAGGACTACTTTAGCAACACAATCAACCTGACATTATGCGACAACTAGAGTCAACTTGAGGCTTCTCCAAAATGTATCTGTATTAGCTATTTGCAAGTGCTTTCATGGCCAATTTTATCAATTGTTTACTGTGAAGACTTCATTACTTTTCAATTCCGAGCAATCGAAATACTATTCGGAATCTCAGAACCCCGCATTTCGATCTAGTCAACGTTTTCGGGAAAAATGCAGGGCTGTAAAAACTGAGACAAGCTTTTGATATTTAGGAATGCAACGAGAAGGCAATTCACTAATACCGGGAGCAACATGAGGTAATTATCAGCATCCGAGGCGAGCACTAACTTGTTACCAACTTTCTGTCCGCCGACAGCATTACACGCAGCAAACACAGCTACTTTTCGGCACACAAATGTACCTCAGAATATACTCAATAAAATTGTGTTAATGTTTAGTAAAAGCTGAATTTCACTCAATAATTGGTACTATTAAGTAGCATGTAGTGTTTTGGAACGGTATTTGTCTTGTTCCAAAACTGCTGCAAGAATAGATCAATACATATACCAGATTTAAAATTATGCAAAATATATCCAGTATAAAAAAATTTACATCACCACTAAAACAATAAATCCACAACACGATTTGGATCGCCGTTGAAGATGCCCTAAGAATCTGGACACATAATTCCAGTTGTGTCACGGGACTGGCTTCAGCTGAGAAAATTGGTGATTTGATTGTGTGATGAACTCGCGTGACTTTCTTAGAAAATTACCGCAACACCTTTTAGACTGGTCAATCACGGCGGTCATTTTTTCTAATATCCATTTTTGCGGCATCCAAAGCCTTCTTTCCAGTTGCCTTCTAACTCCACTTCTGAAAACGTTGTCGACAACTTTTTGATTGGATTTATATATTTGTCGACGTAATTCACCTTTTTGTCGTGGTGCCAACTGTAGCACCTGTAATGGCAAAGCTTGCCAGAGCTGACTCAGATCTTTACTGGACTTTTGTCAGTCCCCGCGGAACACACCATATTTAGTCTCCATTCTATTCGGTCCATGACATTTCGCCAGCCTCGCAATGTACGAAGAGTACGCAGATCGCCTCGCTACTTGATCAGTCCACCTTGCTCGCTGTACGTCGGATCGTTATCGAGAATCATGTTATATGGGCTGTCGTCCAACATTCTCACGACGATGCGCAGCTCTTCGTAGTGATTTTAGCGGTGTAACGATGGGAGGTTCTCGCAGGAACTGATACACCTGTGGTTCATTTGCCTGCTCCACGTTCCGTCCTCTATCTCCGCTGTAGATCGTATGCAACATCTTCCGTTCAAAGACACCAAGGCGGTCGTTGGTCCTCCACGAGAAATGTCCTAGAGACCTACCGGTCTAGTTAGTGTCTTGTAGATGACCTACTATGTAGTTCGGCGAACTATGTTCCATCTTAGCATCCTTTGGAGTCAAAAGTAGGGATGGTTGTCAGCCGTAGTGCGCCTGTCGTTATCTATGGTCACCAATGATCCCAGGTACACGAATTCTTATATCGCCTCGATTTCATTACCACCGATATGAACTCGTAGTGGGAGGCTAACATTGTTTTCCGCTCATGTTTGTGCCCCCATGACAATTATTAAACATTTCTCGAGTACTTTTCCAAAGGGACGCTAAGGTTACAAAATGTAAACAAACGCGGTGTTCCTGGCATGGTATTAAAAAATCATGTATATATTTGTTGAACTTTCTGATGGATTATTTCTAAAAGTTTTAACTATTTTTTTACGGTGTAAAATCACTTTTGCACTCTTTGGGAATAATGTAGATACGCGGCTTGTGTTGAAAAGCAACTTGCAAATCACTGTTATATCATTTGAATGCCCCTTAACGACGCGTTAGTAAGTCTTTATACCACAAAGTTAAAAATTTAGATTTTTGTTTGAAAATATTTTTTTTTTTGCAAAGATATTTTTACGACGTTTTGTTGCAGAAAAAAATACTACGTCATTTTGATAATTTCGACGTATCTGTGTGAAATATGACAACTTGACGTTACCTTTCCACGTATCAACATTGTCATTCGCAAAATGACGTATCATTTGACCCAAGTAACATGCCATCTACACAGATAAAAAAACATAGAATATTCTGCGTTATCTAATGCACATAAAGGGATGCTAGGTTTGCCAGAATATTATGGGATATTTCATGTCAAATTTAAGCCAAATAACCCCTGAATCTAGCCTGTTGTACGAATTTCGTTGTTTACGCCTTCTTTGGCTTAGAATTAAACAAGGGGAAATTTTACGCGCTTGTTAAAATTAATTATTTTTTTCTGTGTATCATGCTGACTTATCAAAATGATGTATTATCTTTTCCTTTTGCAGACCGTTGTAAGAAACATTTTTCCAAATTAAGCTTGAATTTTCACTCCTAATGTAATTTTTAAGCACAGTGATGTAATATCTTTTACCAATGTTTCATTCAGTGGATTTTAATTGGGATAAACATGTCCGGTTTTCAAATAGGAATAAAAATAAACTCAAAAAAGTTCAATGCTGATTTTCTAATTTTCGTCCAAATGTTACTTACGTCCATTTGAAAAAGTACTCGAGATTTGACAATAATACTCGTATTCGCAAAATGTCATGTTAATTAGTTTTATTTATGTTCACTTTCAACTGATTGTACTTCAACCATCAACTCATACACTCCGTGTCATAACTATAAAACCACTGATTTTTTTTAGATGTCTTGGATTTATTAGTGATTTTTCGAAATAAGTTGCACATAATAATAGATACTTGTTGTCTATTTTTACTGTAGAATTTTCGACCCTAAGCATATTGTGTTTAGCTTTATAATAGAAGATTCATAAACATTATATTTTCCATAACTATAGAACCAGTTCAAAATTTATTTCTCTTATTAAAATCAAAATGTTAATAATGGGTAGGTCCTTCTTTGTTCTCAATCAGTTCAAACAACCTATTAAGCATACTCTGAATTAAGTTACGGCAAGTAGATACTTGTATTCCTTGCTATGCAGATAAGACGGCTTATTTCAGGTCATGAACGCTTGCGTACTGCTTGTTGTCTGCATATACTTCACGTACGATCAATCCCCACATATTCTCGATCGGGTTTTTGGTCTGGAGAACAACCTGGCCATTCCATAGTTTGAACTCCATGTTTGTTGAACCACGCCATAGTCGCTCTACTTGTATGAACTGAAGCATTATCTTGCTGAAATGTGTAGCCAACTCGACAATGGTGCCGCAAAAAATGGTAGCAAATGACTTTGGAGTATCTCAATGTACTCCCGACTGTTCATTCTGGTGGATGGAAAAGCCATCTGCACCGTTCCAGTTTGACAAAATGCTCCCCAAACAATCAAACTATCACCACCAAATTTACGAGTCGAAAAGTAACGCTGCTCCTTTCTTAATAAACTTTTTATGTGGATCTATTGTTATGAAAGGTAGTATAGCACGTAAATCTGTATTCAAATGTGACAAGGTCTCATTAAGGCTTTTAGTTGCAATGAATAACAAAAAGATTAATATCATTT
Source organism: Aedes japonicus (assembly GCA_034211315.2). NCBI lineage: Eukaryota > Metazoa > Arthropoda > Insecta > Diptera > Culicidae > Aedes > Aedes japonicus. Next base: position 19,267 of record JASCZW010014127.1, on the reverse strand, counting down.
AACTACAAGACATGCTACGATGTCAATAATGTATAAAATGAACAAAATGAGCCCCAATACACTCCCTTGCGATATTTCAAGGCTGTTCTCACCAGGCAACAAGATGTACGCAGTGTTCTGAGCAAAAATTTACACTGTACTCGTGATGTTTTCGCTTTCACTACACTGCGAATTAACGTAACTCAAAACTGAGTCGAGTTTAACGTCAATTCGTCAAAGTTTAGTCGCTCGAATTGAATTATCATAAGTTGAGAAATTGTTAACATCGACTTGAATGAGAGAAGATGTTGTTTCGTCATCTTGTCAATTCCAATTTAACCTTTCATCGCTGTTCCCATTCTCGAACAAGTCCGATTCGTCAGACAAGAAAAAAAAAGTTTGATAGATCAGACTCATTTGAAAACGGGAACGTCGTTGCTTTTCTTCACTGTGATTTATTGTTTTATACTTGCTGACATGGCCGAACATGTTTGGAAATGAGCAGCTCCAAACTGCGAATCACCAGCGATTTCAATTTGCATAAATCAAGCTGTAAACCTGACTTAACATTTGTCACTTCATCGGTAGATTGGGTACTCGAGCAGAATACAAGCTGAAAGACAGTTTGTCTGGCAATGAAAAACATGCCGCTGGTACGTTCCATAGCCAGCGTTGGATGTTACCGGTCTCAGGATGTGAACTAGCGGATTTAGTGTAGTTTTCGTTGCATCAGGCAGTAAGGTTATTTGGCGAATGCCGTTGGACCTAACACCATTAAAAAGGGCTCATTAAGTTGACCAATGTCCACAAACGGAAATAGCCGCCGCAGTCGCCAAAGGTCACCGACATTTAGTTTGACGGTCAAGAAAAGGATATTTTTATTCTTCGTGAGAGATTGGATCGTAATAGTTTTCGTAAGCTGTAATCAAGGTGAATTATTATTATCTATTTATTGCTATGGCAGAAAGTAGTTAGTTAGCATGTATGACCATTACACATTTTTACGGAGTGTATGGTACGTATGTCCACGCATTCGTCCTCCCCTTTAGATTCACAAAATGCATCGTGGTTCAAATCTATTCATTTGAATCCAATTCATTCTACAGAATCATCTTGTTTACGGTGATGGCAACGCAGTAGGCTTGGCCGGTTCGATGCAATGAGGTCACTACAGGTGGTGAAGAGCAGGATGCATGTCGGTATTAGTAACGAAAAATGTGTAAACAATCCATGATTTCGTGTAGTGACGTAAAACTCCAAAAACAAGCAAATGATAACAAAGCAAGTTAAGTTTTTTTCCGCATCCTTTTAGTGCACAAAAAGGAATTTTTCAGCCGAAACCTTTTAAAAACTATACCAATTACCAAAAATAAACATTCCATCTTGTGATTTGCTGCTGTTGTAAATTGTTGTTTATGGAGATCTACGGCAAACATGTTTAAGAAAAACAGGCTGTGCATATTTGCACGAACACAATGACAGTATTTTGCATTACACTAATACAACTTAACCACTTCTTCTCCACCTGTATAGACCTCATTGGGTTCGATGCATGTATAGTGTCTTTGATATACTGCAAACAGCCATATTGACAAAATAAAGTTGGACGTCATCTTACAGAATAATTTGCAGAATTTGCAGGATCATTTTTTGTAGTGGTTGATAGTGGTTGAGATTAGAAACGTCGTTGCATTCCTACACACTTAGAAATTATGAATTTTACACGAGACGTAATCAATGTTTGTAAAAAGTCCGGGAACGTAAATCCGGAGCTTTTTGCGATTAGGGCGAACATGCAGAATGTAAACAAAAGCGGAATGTGATTGTAGTATTCGAAGTAGAATTTTAAATCGTAATTTACAAATTACCGAATCAATTCAAATACAATCTAGCATACAGAAAGGAAACAAAGCTAGCTTCTGATTCATATATAATACTGATTGAAATTCGTTCGTTTTTCATTGAAATTTGCACATTTTTAATATTCGCCTTTCTATGTTAGTATGTTTGATTACTCCATTTTCAATGTTAGTAAAAAAGTATCGCCCTACACGCTATTTCTAAACAACCCAAAATTGAGTACGATTGACACGAATTCGTCGGAAGTATAGCTACTCAAAAGTGAGTAAAGATAGTTCCTAGTGGTAAGATGACAAAGTCAACATCGGCTTGAATCCGGTCGATGTTTACTAATTGTGAACGTGTTTCTTCTAACCATCTTTCCTTACTTTGGAAGTAAGCCATAGCTTCCGACCAGAATTTGACGTCAATCGTCACTCAGGTCTAGGTTGCTCAGAAATAGGGTTATACTACTCTTGACATTTTCATAGATTTCACCTTCTAATTTTCGCTATTGTTTTGATTATTTTGTCATTATCGCCCTTCACTTTGTCATCAATCAATGGCGTAAATCGCAAAGTAAATTGTTTTGATATTAAAACAACACTACGCCCTTTGCGAAAACAATATTTAATGAATAAAATTAAACGATGACAAGAGGTCAAAACTCAATTATTTAGTGGTAATAATGATGCATTGCATTGAAGAAACATTTTGTTTACATTTTGCCAGTGGCGTCTCGTGAGAAAATTAACCGGTTGTGTACTTTCTTTCAAACCCGGACGTCAATTTTGACAACAATATCTTGCTCCATAGTTCCTCCTTTGCCGAGTCTCTTGTGATATGCCTCAAAAAGTACCTTGTCAATGTCCCGAAACAACAGAATAAAATTGAAACTAGCCAGTGAGTAAAACTACTCTGTGCAGACCACAAAGTGCACAAAACAGACACTAACTCATCGGCAATCAAGTTATAGGAAAAAAAAAACATCTACAAACGATCCACGTATGGTATATACAGGATCTGGTGCACCATTTGAAATGCCCAGTCAGCGAGTATTAACGGAGTATTAAATCGATGAATTTGATAATGCATGAAATACACAATTTTAGACTGTGCAGTGCACGAGGTGCACATATGGACGAGACGCCACTGCATTTTGCATATTCGTCCTAATCGCAAATTGTTTCCGAAATAACGATTATTACGTGTAAAATTATGTCTCCTGAAACTAACACATACGCACTACGACGAAAAATGTGTTTGATTGAATTTGTTTTCTCATCTCTTTCAACTCATTCTTAAGTTTTAATGGACGCTTAAATGTGTCGGCCTTAGGGGACAGAAATTTACATAAAATTTTGATAGTGTGTAAGTTTAGAGGTAAAATTGGTAAATTTGATTTGTATAGTTCCTTATGTGCTGAATCAACGAGACACCACTTGGTTCCGAGTACCAAAAAACTCCCATTCGTTCGTAACGAAAACGCAATAATTTCGTACAATACCCTTTTTTAGTCAACAACCCACACTAGTGTACATATTGATGTTAAGCAGTAACGAAGTGTAAATGGTCGTAAAAGCTCTTCGTCTTTTGTTGGTGCAATCACCAGGCATCGTCCTTCCCTAAAGGACGACTTACTGTGCACTTACCCGGCTTGACCGCGAGGATGTCCAAAAATTATTATCCTAATCCAATTTAACTAACGTATGACCTGCTCGCTCGATTACCAATTAATGCGATGACAGATACAGATAAGTACCGTTACTGGTTGTAAGTGGGAGGATTCCGCCTGAAGACACGTGACCCAAGTGCCTAGTTTGAGAAGTTGCAAAACCTATCGACCGCAGGCAAGGTACATGTTCCATTTAGATAGCGGTTGGTTCCGATAACACGATTAGGAAACACCTTGGAACATCGCACGATGAGTCTAGTAGTAAATATGTGGGCCACACTCAAGCATGATAAGCCCTGGCGCTCATGAGCACTGCCGGCTGATGTTGACTGTTTGACGATTCTGAAGGCAATTCGGAGTAGATTAAGATTATTTCCCTCTAAGTTGATGGGTGCCTCGCGGTCTCTTCTAGAGTAATTGTACGCCTGGCTGGTTATTTCGGTGCATAACAACACAGAAAAAAGCGCGCACATCGCTGGTGGTTGATTGTTGATACCTGATCTGCCGGCTACAACCAACACTCAACGGTTCAAGAGTGCACAACTAGAAAAATGTTCTGAAAACAGCAGATTCAAAAGGGAATTCAACTGGGTTCCACACATTTAAAAGGGGCTTACAACAGACAGACATAAATATGTGCCTGTCTTTCCTCTCTCATCCGCCACACCGCGCGTCATCGTGAATTCCGTTCGTTTGCTAGTTCGTTCTTGGCTGGAAACCCCGGTAGTTATACCAGGTCAGACCAAAAACCGAGCAAACGGCATGGCATGTTGTCTTTGTGGACTCGGTGGCAGTCATTCCGTTTGTTCATTCTACCGTGGAACCGGATCGCGTTCCCTGCACTCCGGTACCACTAGGTAATACTGAAAGGCGAGTGGCAAGCCGACTGCTGCCCTCAGTAGCCGTACTCGGTGTGTGACTGTCAAGCAGAAAAAGACAGCGAAATTGGATTAAATAATAAAAATCAATAGATCGGTAAGGTACTTTGCGCCCCGGTGGGTTTTGTTTTAGGTATGCGCGGGGATAACGAGTGGGGGGCTTGGGAGCAAAAACAAGCCGCTACGCTGTGGTTGACAGCGGGGGTAATTTTTCACTTGGGTAGGGAATCTTTTAATTTTGATGTTGACATTTGTAACACATTTTTGATGAAAATTTGAATACAAATGATTTGTCGTTTTGAAAAATTCTGGTTATGGTCTGTTCATAAACCACGTGGACTCATTTTTGAAAATCTCAGAACCCTCCCCCCTCCCCCCTCGTAGAATAGTCCATATTTTTTTAAAATGTTGTATGGAGCGTAGACTTTGGTCAAACCCCCCTCCCCCCAGAAAAGTATACGTGGTTTATGATTAGCCCCTTAGGCTGATTCAATCATACCATCAAATCAATCAATATAGCCTAGAATCATTTGCGTTTCCTATCTTGTAATTTTCTGTGGTCCACATTTGGCTTGTCTCACAAATAGAGAGTTTCTTCAATTTGTTTACTTGGCAAGCTAAAATGTTGAAGCAACTACTTAACAGTGTCGAAAATCAATCAATACCTATAATCAAATATGCAAAGCCGTTTTATTTTATTTGGCCTTCTCCTAGCCGTGTTGATACCTGGTCTCTTATGCAGAAAGGTGAGAGAAACTGGCTAACAATAGTGCGTATTTTTCCCAGCATTCTGAGACAACTTTTAGTATGGACTATTTGTACTCAGAATACTCCCTGGTTTAGATTTTGGATAGCCTTGTAAGGGTTCTATTTACAATTCGAGGTCGGCGTTCAGAACAATTCAAAATCTCAGTTGGATTTGTTCGGTATTTTCGATTCTAGTCAATGAAAGTTTTTTTTTCAAAAGAGAGAATATTTCATGAAATTTTGAGAAAATATTTCTTAGCATCATCTCATCCGGGATTTTGATTAATCAAGTATTGAACCTAACTTAAAGCGCTTTGCGGATTCTATTTTTAAATAAAACAAGGTGGTATTAAAAATTTCTAAGCCACAGTTAGAACATAGACATTCGGGTTACTCTCCGATAAACTCTTCACTCTACTGCCATTAATCATTACGTCGAACATTTTTGCCATTTTTTCGTTTCCCCTCGAGAATCCATAGTTTCAGTACACCGTGAACAGTACATTTAGGTTAATGCAGTATTTTCAGTATGATTCGTATTGAAAAGTAAGTATATGCATTTCGATCGAAAATACATCCATTTGTGCAGGAGTTTTTTACTCCTCGAGAATAAAATTTCAGTGAAATATTTTGATTCTTTACTTCTATACACATCGGGAGATATTTTTTTATTCAATTGGCTAAAACGTACTACTAAATAAACACCATGTTTTAACACCAATGCCAGATTTTTCATTTTAGGATAAGAAGTATGGGGTTATTACATGGAGAAAAATAATTTTCAACTATTTTATGCTCCAATATATTTTGGATTTGGGACTCCATTTCATATTTTTGCGTTTCGGGGTCCCTATAGTTGCTTGGTTAGGTTGTAATCATTATTTTCGGAAAGTATATCATCACTCAATGAGAATACGTCGGTCAATTCTGTCTAGTGTCTAGTCTAGTAAAGTGTCTTGTCTTTTACTTTTACATTGAATCAATTTAGGTTTAGTTCGTTTGCCACAGTTTCTTTGGTTACTGCTTTGGGATTTATTCGAATTAAATATTTCGTAGTATCTTCACAGCCTTTTTTGGGGCCAATCACAGAAGTTTAGTCGACTATCACTTTGATTTGCTATTATTGACGTCGAAATCGACGAAATTTTGTCGAGTTGGTCGGCTAATGGGGCTCTCAAGCTTGGCAGCCGACCGAGAGTCAGAACAGAAGTATAAGTGACGAGCTATTGAAATTAATCTTAGAACTCTAATTTTTGTCTGAACGACTTCTAAACGCATCATTTGAGTACATGTGCGCTTGTGATTCAGAAATTTACCCTCGAGTTAAGAGGTTTATGAAATCATTCCTAGATGCCTAGAATTTTAGAAAGAAACAACCCTAGAAACTTATTTAGGACACATCTTAGAAAGTTCAGAGAGAGTCTTCCCAAAGCTTCAGGAAGATGCTTTTTAGAAATTCATGAAGAGGCTTCCTCGAAACAAAAAAAAAAACTCAGGCAGAAACTGCTCGGAAGTATAGGGACACTTGAAAGTAGTTCAAGCAAAAATATCCCTAAAAAAATCCGGACCAAACAGTTCCAGATCATAGTTTCCAGAGGTTCAGGCGAGAACTTTCTCGAAAATCAGGAGAATACTTCTCAGAGCTTCAGGAAGAACTTTACAAAAGAGGGCTTCTTAGAAGTTTAGAACTTTTCAGAGGTCCTAGATTTCTTTCCATAAATTCAAGATGTAGAAGCTCAGGAAAATAGCTCAGGAAACCTATAATTTCTCAAAAATTCAGAAAGAAGGACGACGATAGGTTCTAAAAGTTCAGAAGAGAACTTCTCTGAAGTTTAGGGAAAGACTTCTCAGAGATTTCGGACAAGCCTACCCAGAATTACTAGAGAGTTTTCTCGAAGTTCAGAAAGAATGTTTCATAATTTCAGAATGAGGATTCCTCGAAATTCAGGAAGAAACCTGAATGAACCAATGAACAAAAACAAGTTTTCCAGAAGCATAGGGGATACCTCCTAGTATTTTTTTTTTAAAAGACCGTGCGTTTCGTAGTTGCTACTCCATTACCAATCAGAACTAGTGTAATTGCATAGAGATCCACATAGATGGAGCTTGGGAGTAGCTTTACATCTTCAATGTACTAGTTCACTAGTTCATTCATATAGATCAGTATCGGTGCCGGCCACGTCCTCACGGTCTTTGGGAAGGGGGAAGGATGATTAGTTTGACAATCGTTGGTTAGACACCGTGTTTACCTTTGCGTCTTCACAATTGTCAAGGATAGATTTGTGTTAGTGAGGCACGTTATTTTTAGATCATGGGTTCACTGTAGATGCGATCATTGAAAGTGCAGTAGACTGCTTTTTATTTTAAATCTAGTGGTGATAGAAAGAGGCAAGTGACAAATAGCAAGGAAGGGGACAGGCCTAGGATTGAACTCCCGACCATCTGATCAGTAAACAGAGCTACCCAGCCACGTCATAGGGGATACCTCCTAGTATTTTGAGCAAAAAATCCTGAGAAATTCAGGAACAAACTACCCCGAAGTTCAGAAGAAAACTTCCCAAAAGTTCAGGAAGAAACTTCCAAAAAATGTAATGGAATTTTCCAAAAAAAATCTGAAGAGGACTTTCTCAAACTTTCGATAAGATTTGCCTCGGAATTCATGATGAGACTAATCAGAAGTTTTGAAAGAATAAGCTCAGAAAAAAATCCCCCGAATTTCAGGAAGAAACTTACCAGAGTGGACAATTTCTAGAAGTTCAAGATGGAATTTCTCAAACTTTTCAGCAATTTAGTCGAAGACTCCGTGGAAGTTCCGAAGGAATCTTCCCAACAGTTTAGTTGGAACTACGCAGAAGTGATAGATTGCTTCCCTGAAATTCAGAGTCAAACATTCCAAAATTTCAGGATGATGCTTTCTCGAAGTTCAGGAATTCCCCGAAGTTCAGTAGTAGTAGTTCACAAAACAATAGTGAAAAACACTTATTCTTCGACTGCCAGTAACGACAGCTAAATTAAGATCCTGAATAATAGTATGATGTAATATTTCAATTGACATTTTGAAAAAAATCAACTCTACAGTCAACAGTCGAGTTCGGTTGTCGAGTAGATCAGGTTCAGTCGGCTTCTGTACTGTTCAATTTTGTTCGACTCGACAATGACGAGTGTCGAGTCAAGTTGCTCGACTCGGCTTCTATGATTGACCCGCTCAATTACTTATCAACTCTGAGGGATAAATTATTTGCCTCTTAAATGCTTTGTTATAGGCATTTGTAGAATTTATGATCTACGATATGTAAATTCAGTGTTTGATTTTCGTTGTGAGCTTTATTTGTCACTGTGGTATCGCCTAGGGTGGTTGTTGCTCCGGATGATAAATTTGGGTAGGTTTTACTTTTTTGGCCTTCTGAACTTAGATATCAGATCTACTATCTACCATAAAGAAACACGGTTTTTGAGATGCATCAATGCTTCGGCACACGAAATTTGAGGCAGACACATTTAAAATAAAAACGAAAACCCCGGTAATCGAGGTTACCAGGCGTACGATGAAGTAGGTGTGATCGCGAGGGACTCATGAACTCCACTAAATTCGAATATTAAATATTTCATTAAGCCTGAAGAATCCAAAGATCTAAACTCCGGAAAATTTTGGGGAGCTTTTAGTATCTGATTGAATCGGTTCTTTACACAGATGAAAAGAAACATTGAATTTTCTGCGTTATGTCGAGTCGACCCAGTCAAGTTACACCGTGTCCAATATATTCTCATAAACTTTTTCCTTACATTGGTGTCGTGCAACTACTCAACATGCTTCACGTATGTGTTGGTGTGGTTGTGCACTATTTTTATACAAACGCTTTTAGGTTATGTCCGGTTGTTTTCATTCGGTGTTTCGTGCTGAGGTGATAAAAAAGTTTTTGAAAGGTGAGCGCCCGGGCGCTATTTTCAGAAATTTAAAAAACCTCGGAGTAAAGCGGGATTTTGTGTACCGAACCATCAGAAGGAGACACCTGCTCGTTGGATGAACGGTAGATATCCGGTCGTACTCGTACGGTGTGGACTGCACGAGTTGTTAAAGTGGTCAGGGAACGGATTAGACGAAAATCGACGAAGCGCTCTGTACGTAAAATGGCCGCAGATCTGAATGTTTCGAGATCGTCAATGCACAATATACTGCAAAATGACCTCGGATTCCAAGCTTTCAAGAAACGTAAGATTCACGGAGCTTCGGAACCTTCCAAGCAGAAACGACTCGAAAGAGCAACTCTGCTTTTGTCGTGGCACGATGGGGAAGAATTGATCTTTTCCGACGAAAAGTTATTCGTCTTGCAACAATCCCACCATGTCCAGAAGACATATTGTGAGCTCTCTCTTCGAGAACTGTTCCAGAGAGTGATAGGAATATTTCACGGTTCCTAAGTGCTGCATCAGTGATGGTTTGGGGGAGGAATTTGCAAGCGAGGCAAATTACCACTGGTTTTCATCGAAAAAGGCGTTAAAATGAAGGTCTTATATTATAAAACGGAAGTTTTGGAGAAAGTTGTCAAGCCAACTTTCTCAATGTGTACCTCTGGTTTTGGAGGTGTTTGGAGATGATCACTATGTGCTTCAGCAGGACGGAGCGTCATCACATACTGCAAATCTCATTCAGGGCTGGTGCCGAGGAAATTTGACCGACTTTTTGGACAAGAATTAATGGCCTCCCAGTTCACCAGATCTGAATCCCTTGGAATATTTCGTATAGTCATACATGCTGGTGAAGGTAAATCACCACAGGGCGTCTAATATGAACCAATTCAAAAACGTAATCAAACGAATTTGGGACGAAACGCCGATGGAAGTCGTCCGTGCCGCCTGTGACGGTTTCGAAAAACTTCTGGAGCTGGTCAAAAAGGTTAAAGGCGATTCCAAAACATATGCTGTAGTTGATCAGTATTATATTGCAAGATAATGGGTAAAGTTATCAATAAAATCTGGATTATCGATTTGAAATAAATACAGTTTTATTTTGTATGAGAATATATTGCACACGGTGTACTAGTACACGACACTGAAGAAGTCTGCACATTGTAGACGAAATACGCATGTTTGTCAAAATAAGCAATATAGGTAGTTGGAATTAAATGGAAAATACTAATTTTTCTTCTCATTTCTAGTTAACTTCTTGACGTTTTATTAAGCTTTAGAACTCCAAGATTTCAGCCCCAGGAAAGGTTATGTGAAGTGTAGTATACGATAGAAACGTGTGTACCATACTGCAGTGTGTCAATAGGACATCAAAATCTTAACTTCAGCAAATTTTGTCGATCTTAGAAGATATTCAGGACTTTTAAAAGATATTCAATGATCATTGTGAATGATGATGATGATGATGATGTGAACTACCATCTAATGTAGCAAGGCAATTGCCTATAGCACTGGACTGTTTTAATTAAACGGGTTGATCAAGGCTGTGCTGTGGTAAATGTTTCATCATGTTCCTGTATGAAGGGCCAAAAACGTATTGTGGGCCCGTAAGCATATACACTTACGCGCAACCCAAAGCTTCAGCATAGTAAAAAGATCCATTAGATGAAGAGAGGAGCCCGCCCTTTATTCCCGAAATATTTAAAGGAAGTTGGCAGTCCCAAGCTTCCTATCCAAATCGCTTCAATCGGGTGCTCTGGTGGTCCCTCCCTTCATCCCAACTTACTGCTTCAACCTCTCTTTGACATAGGCTCCATATTGTCGTCTCGATGTTTCTGCTTTTGAAGAGCTGACTTTAGGAGCGCCTATCGAGACTCAAAATGTGTCATATGGCACCGCTCGCGGCCATGGGATAGGGAAGAGAACAGGAAAAAGGAGAGAATCATTAGTAAATGGGAACATGCTATGCGCATGTGAGATTTTCATGGAGATATTCTCACAATGGCCGTCCAGAATGGTTCGATGGATGCATATGAGAGATCATTCCCGATAAGTCTCCAGTCGTTTACTCCACTCCATCGTGTTTTGGGAAACATTTGGAAATATCAGGGCCATGATCTCCCATCGCATCTTCAAGTGGTCATTACAAGCTGTCATGTAGGGTATAAGATTATTCAAGCATAAAGGGTTAGAAATTAGAAGAAAAATTAGTATTTTCCATTTAATTCCAACTACCTTTGCTTATCTTCGACAGATACGCGTATTTCGTCTACATAACGTGTAGACTTCTTCAGTGTCTCGTACTAATAACTCGACTTGGTCAAGTCGAGTTATTAGTACGAGACACTGAAGAAGTCTACACATTGTAGACGAAATACGCGTATCTGTCGAAGATAAGCAAAGGTAGTTGGAATTCAATGGAAAATACTAATTTTTCTTCTAATTTCTAGTTACAGGTATTCCACTAAACAGCTCAAACCCTTTAGGATTCATAAAGGGTTGTTCTGAGAGTCGAAATGATTTGTGTACCCTAGTGCAGTGACATAAACTACGTCGTAGTGACGTGACTCTCCATTTGATTTGCTCAAAAGCGCTGCCTCAGACTGACTTTTCTCCCTTCGCCTACTTTGACTCTGGCAATAACCCTCAGTAAACTTAAAACCCAACAATGTGGTTTAATGAAATCGATGGTCAAACTTGCTCCTTGTAGATTACTACGGCATAATACTCAAAATAGCAAGCTTCATCCCAAACAATAACAATCCACTCCGCCACGAGTCTTATTATTCTTTGTAGCACTCTGATCATCTCACCGACGACGACGACGACGACGACGGCATCGGTAGAAATGAATCAATTTCTTTATTTTCGAGACAGTTAAAACATTCCCTCGGCCAACGAACAAGACGAATATGGGCAGCCACACCCTTGAAAATCATTAATCATTAGAAGTTTCATGGTTCATGTGGGAATTAGGTCACACCGTCAACGCACACGGAAACTCCATTCGTTGGTTTTGCGCAGACACCTGCCTTTCTACTTCTACGGTGATGATGGTTTGCTGAAGCGTATCAACCGGCTTGCTTCCAATATTATCGTAAATATTGGACTACCTTTGTATCGGTATCGTGCTTCATAAGAGAACCAATTCAATCTGAAGGTTAATTGAGTTAGATAGCTGAAACGAGATTGATTTTTTGTGACTGTATTGAAACCGTTTCAATTGTCGATCGAATTGATAAATAGACACTCATTTCAAAACGACCCTATACCTACAACAGAAAACGGTCAGTTTGTTGAACTCTAAATTGGGTGATGTGTGCAACAAATCTATCTCCTGTTGTGTGACAGATTCAAAGGGGTTTGCAAGAGTCGGTTCGAGCAATCAGCAGAAAAAATCACATCCATTCATCCCGGCGAGTCGCAAGTCCCTCGTTTACTCCATTTGTGAAGGTATTGTTAAGAATTGTCGTCATCAGCGCAAACATTTCGCGAGGAAGCGGAGAAACGTACAAATTTAATCCTCCCATTCAAACGGGTTCCATCGTTGACGTTTCGGAGCGACGTCAAGATACACCGAATGTGTATATGTATGCTTATTTATTGAGTATGTCGAGCACGGTATATAAGCTGTTTGGACTCCTGGTTAGATTTCTTTTCGAGCCGGATGGATTCCGCCTTCCATAAATTATTCAAATCCAGTATCGTCCAAACAAACGGGAAGAAAGTTCCTACAGCTTTCAAATAATTTGCCAGCGAGAAATGTTCTTAGCCCGCCATATGTGAGTGATAGATATAGCAACGCGCTTCTGCTGCTGCTGCTATAAAACTATACACAGAGATTGATCCATTATTCCATCACGATTATGCAATCTAGTGGTTCCTCCGGTTGCCTGCAGTTCGCGCAGAAACTGCTTGAGCAAATATTTGATCTTATGGAGAGCGGCCGCAATCTTCCACATCCATAACATTCCGCACAACTGTATGCGAATGCAAACAATTCTGGATGGACACACACACACACACCTATACAGAACGATACACATGGATGGCACAAGTGGAACGGCTACAAATCTCAAGTATCTGTTGCCAAGAGGGCCGTCTTCACTATAGCTCCTCCGATACGATGCTTGTTGGCGGCAGCAGCGTTCAAAATTTTATCTTCTTTTCTCGGAAATGTGCAAATACTCGGATGCAAAAACGGGGTGATTTGAGCGGCAGAAACGCGCCTTCAGGACATGGAACCGGTTGGGTTATTTTATTTTGTGCATGCTAGGAGGAAAAATTCATTCACGTCTTTTTCTTTCATGCACTCGTTAAGAAGATCCGAGAGAATTTGGGGGTTCTTAAGAGGGAATTCGATAAAAATCATCTGTTTTAGAATTTTGCTTTTAAATATTTTCCATCTTATAATTTTAAGTTTGAGTTTAAACGCGCATTGAACCGCTTGAAATGTTTAATTGTTGAGTTTTCTGAGAGTATTCTAATGCCAGTCTGGAAAAGTTGCGCAAAAACACATCACCTGGTGCTTAATGGTGTTCAAAACAAGTTCCTCAGCGTGATCCTGAACTCCCCTCCGAAGACAAGAATAACTGAGGTACTCGAAGATGGACGCTTCCTCATCTTGGCCAAATACTTCTTGACCGTTAGTCCTGTCGCATCGTCCTCTCGGCTCAATGCACGGAAAGAAGTGGCCACCTTGACTTCCGTCTTCCGTTTGAGCTTCTGTTGAATCCTCCGGTTGCTTAAAACGGCCGGACGACCGAAAACAGGCTTCCGCTCGATGGAATCTCCTTTCTCCAGTAGTGCCAGAATCTTGTAGATGTTTCCGCGATTGTATCCGGCCTACGCGATGTGGGCCGACTTTTTCAGGCCCGGATGGAGCAGGCGGTAGATTTAAGTTGTTTCACTGTTCTCGCCGTAATTGCTGATGGGACTGTCAAATTTTCACAGTATATAGGCAACTAATATATAATGACGACTGACCGGTGGATCGACCATCACGTGGCAGAGTAATCGCATGAAAAATCGGAACATTTAGTCGCTTTTTCTAAAGCACACAGTTCAGTTCACTCCGACTATTCATTTCCTTTTTCCTTTGATTTCTACTGACGGCCTCATGAGTTCCCCGTGTCTTCTTAAGGTAGACAACAAATCCTCCCTATCTCCAACGGTTGCATGGACGTGGCTAGGTGAGCGATCGAGGAGTGTCTTCGTGGAGATTATTGCGTGAAGAATGAGTAACTGATTCCGTTTCAGGATGACATGTACTGTCTTCAACGAATTATTCCTCATAGTAGCTCCATCCATGAGGTAAGAAAATGCCAATGCTAATGCTAATGCTAAGAGCGTTCCCGGAATGTAAGCGTTGTTGCGGTAAAATTCGTATAGTGGATAAAAATAACACGTTTTTGTTGTTATCCTCAGTTGAAGGGCTTTCAGCAACAATTTTATGGTATATTACCTCTTAATCTGAGCTCTCAAAAACCAAGGCCAGTTATCAAGTTATTCGTTTGTGCTCGGGATGTTAAGCGAATACCAAATTGTGGTAAGACAATACCAAAATAGCTCTTAGGTACTCCCAGATATCGCAAATAACATGTTTTTTTTATTCGAGAGATATTTCGCTTGCAAAACTTTAGTATTTTACCTCTTATGCTGTGCTGTTTAATACCAAGGCCAGTTATCAAGATCAAAATTAGGTATTCATATGTTATTTTCTCATGAAGAGAATTGCACATTGTAGACGAAACAAGAATTAATACAAGAAACTGAAGAGTTTTGCACATTGTAGACGAAATACGCGTAACTAAATGGATCTATCCGAGTAGTCCTTACTTTACGAAATACCTCAGCGGCTACGATGATGGTAGAATATTGAATGCGGTTTATTTATTTTGTTTTTTCTCTCTCTATGTAGCACCACGGCACTCAGTTTTTGGTGCGATTTTCATCGTCAATAAGCAATTGACATAATATCACTTGGGACAAATATTTATGGTTTGGCGATAGTACGCAAATCTCATGCGAGCGATCCTTCGATAACTATTTAAATCAACTCAAGCGATGATTATAGAGCGGTCTCTAAACAGATCTTCATTTGGTTATGGACATATTTTGTCTCGAATTTATGGATTTCTGCACAGTAAGCTGATTCGGAGAAATTCAGTACGCACCGAAAGATATAATTTTTAGATTAAAAAAAGAGTTGTCTGAAGTTTCAACGGTTTCAGATTTTGCTCAAATTTCAAGCTGTTTAAATGTTCCATGCTGTGACCATTGGTGTGACGATAGAGTGATTTGGTGAGTTGATTGGTTCCCCTCGTCCTCCATTCTCTCAACATCCGGGCGATTAATGTATGGCATACTCCTTTCTTTCGGGTCTCGTCCAGTATCTGATTGGGACGCTTTCCTGCCAAATGCAACTGCAAAATCCGTTGTCTTTTGAAATCCATATTTTTCGTATGCACTTCCTGTCAACGGACTCTAGCAAACACTAGTTTGTTTCCATACTGATCAGTACCTCTTTAATATGCCGGCAACCAGATGGCTCTTGCGATGGCAAGAAGATTTCCACACTGAAACAAAATAATGCTTCACTTATTTAGGTCTACCATGTACATCAGTTATTGCAAATTTTCATTTTTCGGACATTTTCTACAACTCCGACGACATTTTCACTTTCAATCGCACCAGCGAATTACCGAAAGAGCACTGACGCATCCTCACACAAGTGTACGCGGCAGTGATCGCAGGCGAGAGCACGTGGGCGAAGGCAGATGAGTGCACGTGAGAGCGGTCGTATAAAAGAGAGTGTGATTCACTCCCTCCAAGCAATCCCATCACAGGCGCACACTTTCACTCAGTCTGTTTACCACCGAATAAAAGAACACTTTGTTTTATCTGCGGTGAGTTATGGTTGTATCCTCTGTGAAGGTACAAATCTCATGCGCCGGCGTACCATTAGTGCGAAATGCCAGGAGTTGATGCTTAGAGAGACAATCTACTCTCCATTATCTCAAGAACATTATGATTAGAAAAGTATTTGGAATATCATGTAGCGCATGGCAAACATGTTCATTCTTCATTCAGAATATATGCATTTACGAGCGCTACATGAATACCCGATTTTTTTTAAATTTTTCTTTCAATGAAAAGGAAAAAGTTTGCAAATGCACGACATTGTCCCAACACCATCTTTCTAAATAAGTGAGACGAACGAGCAGAATCTCCAAACAAGTGCCCTGTTTGAATTGCACAAACAAATCACCGTATTTACTGACGGCTTACACAGTCAATCTGTTCGGTAAAATCGGTAAAATTTCGTACAGGTGAAAAAATACGGTAAACATGAAACCAATTCTTAAAAATTGAAGAAAACATAAATTCTTTCGAAATGAAATGTTAAAATTTTATGTACTTTTAGGAATGAGTTTTGTTAAATATTATTGTTTGTTAATATGGGTAATTTCTGCAAAATTAAACGTAGGTGTGTATTTTTTTGTTAGACCCTCCGATCTTCAGTTTCTTCCGTGGTTTTTCTGTCTGTGTAGAAGCATTTCATTGACAAAACATTAATCTTCAAAATACGTCGTATCCTGTCAGTTTGAACGACATTTTCTCTTACATAACCTCAGATTAACTTCGAGTGCATATGTAGCACTGAGAGTAACTCAAGCATTCTCCATTTTTGACTTAGAAGGGCTTTAAACTTCTATCAGAACATGCCGCTTTCTCCACAAAATATAAATTTTGTGTTTTAGTTGCCAGGAAAATTCTCATGTTTGCCTCCTGTCCTCTGTCAAGATAAGCAAAGGTAGTTGGAATTAAATGGAAAATACTTATTTTTCTTCTCATTTCTAGTTACAGGTATTCCACTAAACAGCTCAAACCCTCTAGGATTTCTCATGTTTGGTTGAAATTTCTGTTTTATTTTTATGAGCCTCCCTCTCTGTCTGGAGAGAGGAGTCTCGAACGACCCTGGAAAACAAATCCTGCCTCCAAAATTCCCACATGCCAAATTTGGTTCCAGTATCTTGATTAGTTCTCGAGATATGCACAAATTTTTGTTTAATTTGTATGGAAGCCCCCCCCCCCCCTCTTCCAGGAGAAGGAGTCTCGAACCATCATAAGAACCTTCTCTGGCATTAAAAACTCCTGCATACAAATTTTTATAACAGTAAAAAGAATTCCCATGTTTGGTTGAAATTTGTGTTTTGTTTGTACGAGAGCTCACCCCTCCCTTCAAAAGAGGGTAGGGGTCTTTAATCACATTGAAAACATTTCTGGCCTCCAAACACCTCCGCCCGCCAAATTCGGCTCGATATGCTTTTCGAGATATGCAGAAATTTGCGTTTAATTTGTATGGAAGCCCCCCCCCCCCCTTCCAAAAAGAGCACATTTTTCAAAAACCTCCACATGCAAAATTTGGTTCCATTTGTTTGATTAGTTCCCGAGCTATACAAAAAAATCTGTTTCCTTTGTTTCAGAGGCATCCCTTTCTGATAGGGGAGGAGTCTCAGACTACCATAGAAACATTTCTTGTCTCCAAAACCGTCTAAATGCCAAATTTAGTACCATTTTCTTGATTAGCTCTCGAGTTATGCAGAAATTTGTGTTTCATTTATTCCCCCCATTTCAGACGGGCGAGGGGTCTCAAACCATCATAAGAACCTTTTCCGTTCCCAAAAATCCCTGCATACAAATGTTCATAACAGTAGGAAGAATTCTCATGATTTGTTTAAATATATGTCTAATTTGTACTGAACTGAATGCCTCATTTCAAAATTAAAGTAGTAAAAAAACCAAGTGTAAGTAGTAAAAAAACCAAGTGTGTATTTGCGAAATAGAGAATGAACAGATGCGTGAAAAAGAGCTGACATGTGGCAACGTTGTTCATGAGCTAAATTACGTTCTGTCGCTTTTCTTTATTTAGCTGGTCTTCAACAACGATATTCGTAGAAAGCAGACTATTCCATAAGCTCCCTCCTCCTTTGCGGCGCAAAATTGGCCTCAATATTCAGAACTAGTAATACTATAATTTAAAATAATATCTATAATTTACAATCTATAAAAATAAAGTTAGCCGAAAGGCGATTTACATTATCACCTTTTAGTGCATGTAAGGCTTGCTTCATTTAGAATTGCAACAAACTTTTGCTCATATTGTGGCGCTCTTGGTGGACGGATTTGGAAGTTCTTGGCGCCTACGTGTCGGGAATTTTGTCAGCTTCCCGTATGTATTTTTGACATTCCGCAAATTGACTACTTTGTAAACAATCAACATGGAAGCCGAAAGAAGGGAAAAAATTTTGCACAGTTATTTGGAAAATCCATTGTGGTCTGCATCTAGGCTAGCAGAAAATTCGGTGCTGCCCATAGTACCGTGAGGAGAACTCGACTCCGGGAAGGAATCAAGTCGTATCGAGCTAGCAAACAGCCAAATCGGACCATAAAACAGAATAGTGTGGCCAAAATCCGTGCTCGGAAGCTATACGACCAGGTGCTGACCAAGTTCGACGGGTGTCTTCTGATGGACGATGAAACCTATGTCAAGGCTGACTTCGGGCAAATCCCAGGTCAAAAATTTTACTTGGCAACGGCTCGGGGGGATGTTCCAGCCATATTTAAATTTGTTTTAGCCGACAAATTTGCACGAAAATTCATGATTTGGCAGGGCATTTGCAGCTGTGGCAAAAAAACGAAAGTTTTCGTTACAAATAAGACAATGACGTCGGAACTATACCAAAAACAGTGTCTCCAAAAACGAATTCATTCGATCCCACAACCATCCCGTAATGTTTTGGCCAGATTTGGCAAGCTGTCATTAGAGCATAGTCGTTCAAGAATGGTATGCAGAGAAAGGGGTCCAGGTTGTTCCGAAAAACCTTAACCCACCCAACTGCCCCCAGTTCCGCCCTATTGAGAAATACTGGGCAATCATGAAGAGGAGACTCAAGGCAAAGGGAAAGGTTGTCAAAGACATCAATCAGATGAAGACCTGGTGGAATAAGATAACTAAAACGATGGACGAAGAAGGTGTGCGCCGCCTAATGAGCCGTGTTACAGGAAAAATTCGAGAATTCCTTTGAAAGCGTGACAAATAATTTTATCCGTATTTTTTCTTAAAAGTATCAAGAAAACGCTACATTTGTATTAAAAAGATCTTGAATTCAATAATAAATAACTGAAATACAGGCAATTGTTTTTGTTCCAATTCTATCTGAAGCAAGCTTTATCACGT
>JASCZW010014126.1:0-23688 GCA_034211315.2 Aedes japonicus | reverse complement strand
CCCAACAAACAAACGAAAGCCGTAAATAAGCATACATGCTTTATTAAAGCTGTATTACGACTTTCGTAGCTGAATAAAAATCTGGCTGAACTATAAGCTGAATAACCATGTTCTCAATCGAAATATGAACTTTAATTCATGTGTTTCATTTTGTTTGAATAACATGCTTAGTAAAAGCTTTTACAATATTTATATGTAACTTAATTTAAACAGTTCAACAAAGAGATGAATAACAGTTTATAAACCCGTTTAAATATCGTTTATATAGCCTAGCTAATAAAACCTTATATTGGATTGAATAATAGCTGTAATGTACATCACTATTCAACTGATCCAATTATAGGCTGAAGAAAAATAGTACAAAAGCTTTACACAGTTTTCTTATTTGACTTTTATTCAACCACTGAACAATTAGTTGAAATACAGTTTATGCCTCTTATGCAACGGCTTTTAACCAGCTTTGCCAATTAAACCTTATAATTAGTTGAATAATAGCAGTGGTGTAAATCAATAGTCAGCTAAATAAACTACAATTAAAATAAAAGTCGTTTAAATTCCGTGGTAAAGCATCCGAAGTGTTCGTAATTTTGGTTGATCAATATTACTTCTTCAACTTCAAGTTATGCTGGATAAATAAAATAATAATATAAATGATATATTCCTCTATTTTCGTTTATGAGTTATTCAAATTTGGTTGGTGCCGGTGAACAAGTATTGACCTGTTTATAAGATCTGAATTATGGTCAACTGCTTGGAGCAAATAGCTCACAGAGCTACTCTATACATTGCCCACCCCAAAAGAAAACAGCGCAGTGTTAACAAATAACATCAGAAAACATTGTCATATCTTTTAATCGTCTCTTGTTCAACATGCCCTTGTCAGTAATGCACGTAGTAAAACCGAACATCCAATATCAAAGCTTGTGTACAGCTGGCTAATTCAGACGTTTAATAACAACATTTACAATGTTTGATTGACCACTGATGTTGCTTATTTACAGACAACGCTATAAATAGAATATCAATGTAGCTCAATTAAAGCATCACTTATGCTACTATTCAATATATAACATTGACCTTATATAGACAATTCGTTTATACTTCATTCAATTCCAGGATAGCGCAGTTGGTATGTCACGTAGTTTAGGATACGAAGGTTGATGGTTCAAATCTCGCTATTAAATGTTAATAAATAAATGTTACATAATGTTTCTGTTAATGTACATGTATAATCATATCAAATTAAATATGCAATAGTATAAAATCTCTCAATCGTATGGAAAATCATACAAAAAATAAAGAAATTTTTATAAGAATTTCAAAAAGTTAAACAAAAGTTCTATTAAAGTCACCACAGCTTTTTGTAATATGCTTAATGATGTTGAATTCATGCATTTTAATAAGCAAGGAGAGAAAAAAAATTCCCTTAGCTCAACAAAGGTCACTTTGACTCTCGGAATCAGCCTCAAGTTGTGTGCAGCACTTAAACAGCAGTTATTCAATTATCAGCTGAACTCCATTGCTGAAAACTCACTTCTTAAGCATATGCAGTTGCCTGTGTTCAAAATCGCTTGGCGACAGCTTAATAACTTCTCCAAATTTGTGTGAATAATGCCTGAGCAAAAGCTGTGTTTGAAAATAGTTCAGAGATTATTCAACACGCTGCTGAATTAAATTGCCACAATGATGTTTATTTAATGAGTGATTGTTTGTTGGGAGGGCCTTCCAGTAGCAGGCACCGCAAAAAGAATCGATGCCACCCCACCGGGAAGTTGAACACACCTGCTGGTTCTAGCCGTGGCTTGTTTCCTGCTCCCGGCAGACCAAGGAGGAAGTAATATTAGGACTCGATAACGAGCACTGCGTCCAGAACTTAACCAATTTGCCACCGTTAAAGGATAAGCCATGGTTAGAACGTGTCCCGCAATTGTATGGTGTCCCCGTATGTAAATATTACTAGAAAAAAAAGAAAGAAATTAATTAATCAATTATTTCAAAGTGAAGCGAAAGTGAATTATTATTAGTTAAACGAAAAACCTATGTAAAATGAATGTTTTGAAAATATATCGAGTGTAATGAGGAAAAAGTTTGAACGTTAAATTGAGTGAATGAATACTCATTCCAGGGTGCGGCAGACAATAATACGAAAATGTTCAAACATAAGTATTGGGTTAATATGTGTAGCTAGTGACTAATTTCTGTCGAAAGTGTATTTGTTTATGTTTACTTTCAAGTGCAGCATCCAAACATTCTATTTGTTTTATTGCAAATTCGTCAAAATGTTCGCGAAAGAAGTGATCACCAGTTTGTTGCTCGCCCAGAAAAAGCCGAAAGAGATTGCCAAGGTGATAGGGTGCCATTTGGCAACAGTTTACCGCATAAAAAATCCCTGTAGGATGGTCCTAAGCAGCGGAAGCCGGGAAGTCGAACGGGATCAAATCGGTCCGTGCAAAAATTGCTCGCAACCCGGTGCGTTCCATAAAAACTTGCAAAGGAAGCCAATATTTCGGAGAAATCCTAGCGGAGAATCATCAAAGAAGACCTGCATGCATCTTCCAGAGCCAGAGTGAAACGCCACTTGATTACAGACCGGGTCAAGGAACTACGAGTGACTCGTTCCAAGAGATTGCTTTCCTTGTTGAAGAAGGAAAAAATGATAATCCTGTTCTCCGACGAAAAGCTTTTCAGCATCAATGCTGTAGCCAACAGCTGCACGGACCAGTTCATTTCACAGCAGAAAATGGAGAACGTTCCGGAAAAAGTGAAATTCAAATTTCAAACCAAACATCCGGCTGGTGTCGTGATGTTTGGCTTGGTGGCGTCCAACGGTTTGAAAATGCCGTCTGTTTTCATTGATGCTGGAGTTAAACTCAATACCGAAGTGTATATCGGTATTTTAAAGGACCAAGTGCTTCCCTGGGTGAAGGCCAACTTCTCCGAGGACCAAACCGTTGTCCTACAGCAGGATGGAGCGCCGTGTCACACGTCCAATCGAACCTAACAATGGTTGAACGATAACATGAAGTTTTGGCCGAAGGATTTGTGGCACCCTAGCAGTCCCGATCTTAATCCGTTGGATTATTCTATTTGGGCATATGTTGAAGCATCAGCATGTAAAACATCACACCCTAGTGTGAAAACCCTGAAGTCAACCATAACACGTACATGGCAGTCAATGTCGGAGGACTACGTCCAAAAGGCATGCTCTGGCTTCCGGCGTCGGCTCGATGATGTTAATAATAAAAATGGAGGACACATTCAATAAATTTGTTTAAAAGGACTTTATAGAGATAACTGCACTCGAAAATGTTGATATTATTGCTTGAATTAGTTGAAAATGGGATTTGAAAGAAATAGAACAAATTTTCGCCCAGTAGTTGCGTGAATAAGGGGAATTTTATATTCTGAATTTTAAACCTAATCTTAATTAAAGATCATCTAAATAGTGATTAATGGTTTTGAAAAATGGTTGGAAAATGGTTTTGGAAAAATTTACATATTAATCCTATAATGGTGCAACAGTTACAAGAAAGTTTAAACAGGCTTCAGAGCAAGCAAACGTTCCAAATGTAATAGATCCCATTTTAATTTTTGAGAAGACAGACCCAGACGGCAATTGAAAAGATTCCTGATTTAGTAAAGGATGTCTCAATATGTAGTGGAATGATGAGCTCAGATGAGCTTAGTGGATGGAGAAAAGATGTTGATGCGATAGTTAAATCTTATCAAGTTACCGAAGCCAGCACCTGTAGATCGAAAAATAAATTTTATGCAATTTGTGTATCTATAAGACGCAAGATAAAAGGAGAAGCGAATTTAAACGTCAATATCAACTGGAAGTCAAGAAGTTAATTTAAACGTCAATATCAACTGGAATTTGATAAAAAAAAAAACATTAAAAAACATACTACGAAGAAAAAAGCGTGACTTAACGACCCTTGATTATCAACTTATGAATTGCGCACAAAAAGGACGGAGTTTAGAGAAGTTTTTCGATGACATAAATATAGTAAGCTTTTAACTCTAATTGCAAGTCAAATTCACTCTTCAGAAGAATTTTCCCATCCAAAAAAGCAATAGACGCTTTTGTCCGAGGTCTCGATGGAGATGTCGGAAATTTTTTGAAAAATCATGATCATGATCATGATCAATATTACATTCCAAACTACACACTTAGATTTTTTTACAGAAATCTGTAAAATTTCAGGCCGATAATTTTACCGAAACCCGTAAAATCGGATTACCGAACGTTCAGCTGTTGAGAATTCGGTAAAACTTTACAGATTTCTGTAAAATAATCTGTGTGTGTATGGAATGCCGACAGTATATAGTTACGTTGGCACCTGCACAGAGTATTGCTGACGATCCAGAACGCCCTCAGCAACAGCTACGGAATTTCGATTGCACTCGTCCCTAAAAGTACTGACCGACAGAATGGCCCCAGCAACGAGATCGAACGTGGTCGCCGATCGAACTTCGCACTCATCAAACGAGTAGCAATTAATAGGTTGGGACCTTTGGAAAAACACATTCCCGATCGTGTACGCGAGTAGTTAAGAAGTCAATGTTAATGTAATAAATTCAGTTAATAAAACATTTTTTTTCGACGTCCGGAGTCGATTGATACGTGTAAAGTGGATAGACAGTGCTAACAGAGGAAAAACCAACTTTTTGCAGTGTGTTCCGGTAATTCTACAAAGAAGACACCTTCCCGGGGCAAACTCCAACGCTCGGTTTAGGATTTAAGGACACCGCCGCATATCCACCAACACAGCTGGACAAGGACCATAAAAAATCGTGAGCACTAACTTTGTTCTACATTAGTTTACAGTATTTACGTCCTCGAAGAGACACTACAAGAAAGACCTCCCGATTAACGTTTGGAGAAAAATTTCCGATTTTTCATGGGTTTACCTTCACCCACACTGACGAAACTACCCATGCAGCATCAATCATAGTAACCCATGAAACAGCATATAAAATTTGACAGCTCTATCAATCGATCTCTAACCGTGATGGCAAAAACAGTGATGAAACTTCGTTCAGAAGTGTGCGCGTTCAAAGAACGGCACCCCGCCGGACGTCGTGCGGCACTTTTTGAACGCCGAATACGACCGTTCCGGCATCTACAACACCTTGGTACTATTAGACAACAGTCAGAGCATCGAAAGAAAGCCCGGTTCCGGACAGCCGACGACCCTGAGCGACATGAAAGATCTCCAAAAGATGCTGAAGACGAAGACCGAAGAAAAAGTGGCTACAACGCTGCGTGCGCTTGGCCGGCAGGTCGGTTCAACCGGCCAAACAGTGAAAAAGTACCTGACGAACATGAACATAAATGTCAGGAAGCGGAAGTCGTGTCCACTGGTTTCGGAGCTGCAGGCAATGACGGAGTGGCAGCGGCTGAATAAGATGGCCAACTCGATTACCCCGGTGAATCGCGACGTGGCGGTGGTGATGGACGACGAGACCTATCTCACCCTGGATGGCAACGACTGGCAGGACGCTTCGTATTTTACTTCCCCAACGAGGGAAGTGAGCTCTGAGCTGAAGTTTATTTCACACACCAAGTTCCTCAAGAAGGTGTTGCTTTGGCTGACAATCAGCAACAAGGTGAAAGCCGTTTTTCTTTCGCTCCGGACTGGCCGTGAATGGGGAATTTTCTAGCACGAAATTCCTGCTGGAAGTTGCGTCGTTCTTCAAGAACCCGGTGTTCTGGCCGGATCTGGCGTCGGCCCACTACTCGAAGCGATCGTTGGAGGAGATGGAGCGACTGAATATCGATGTGGTACCCATGTCGGCGAACCCGCCCAACGTCCCCAACCTGCGTCCCATCGAGACTTTCTGGGCCAACCTGAAGTGTAAGATCCATTCCAACGATTTTGTCATGAAAACAGAGGTGGAATTGATAAATAAAACTAAAAAAGAACTCAAAAACATGCCCACGCGCATGTTTTCGTCCGCCATGGCGAATGTTCCGGTAAATTGCCGGAAGGCCGCTTGCAAGGGCGTAAATTTTTTTTTTTTGCAAGTAAGCTTTAATAATTACCTTTCATGGTAAATTTATCAAAAGCAGTTATCTGTCTTAGCTTCTTTTTATCACCATCCGAAAACAAAAAAGTCCATTTTTTTAAATGCAAACGTTAGGTCCAGCTGAAGTCATCTGTCTAGTCTATATGGACGACATTATTGTCTTAAGTTACAGTCTTCAAGAACACTGTACAAATCTGCGATAAGCAAGTTAATTTAGAAGGCTAATTTACAAATACAACTCGACAAGAGCGAGTTTTTGAAAAAGGAAGTTTCCTTTTTCGGTCATATAGTAAAAGAAGAAGGAGTAAAACCGAAGAAAATAAAAGTTATCCAAAGATGGCCTATTCCCAAAACAGAAAAAAGATAATAAATCTCTCTTAGGAACACTGGGATATTACAGAAAATTTATAAAAGATTTCAGTCGAATTACGATACCTCTGACACAATGTCTACGGAAAGAGGAAAAAGTCGTACACACCCCTGACTTTCTGAAATCATTTAACAAATGCAAACAAATATTATCAAGTAGTGCTATTCTTATTCGTCCAGACTTTGAGAGCACTTTTATTTTGACTACAGACGCATCCAAATATGCCATTGGAGCTGTTCTGTCACAAGACCAAATTGACAGAGATAAACCTGTTGCTTTTGCCTCAAGAACCTTGAGCAAAACTAAAGAAAATTACTCAACTATTGAAAAGAGGCAATTAGCAATATTTTCGACCGTATTTATTTGGGAACAAATTTATTTTATACACAGATCACAAACCACTCACTTGGGTTGTAACTCTAAAAGACCCCGCCGGGAGAATTGGAAGATGGATGATCGCACTTTTTGATTATTCGTACGATTTAAGTTATTCTGCCGGAAAGCAAAATGTTGTTGCTGACGGCCTCTCCAGAATTCCCCACGAATTAAATATCAACGAAGATGGGAATGCATCAGATGCAGCCACTGAACATTCAGCAGACACTGATGACTCGGAATTCGTTCCGTGCACAGAAAAACCAGTAAATTCTTTTTCCAATCAAATAATTCTTAAAATTTACCCAAACGAAAGTGAATTCACTGGAGAACAGGTTTTCCTAAAGTTCTAAGGCACACCTTCACAAAAATTGTTTTTGAAATACTGACATTGTTGAGAATTTTCAAAGATTTTATCGACCCCAAGAGGGTAAATTGCATTTACTGACCTGAAAATCTTATCAACACAATTCAGATTGTGCATAAAAACTATTTTTCACGCTTGATGCGTGACGTTCGAAATAGTTAAAATATTTAAAAACAGAAGAAGAACAAAATTAAGTAGTTGACACGACTCACTCAAGAGCCATAGGGGTATTGAGGAGAACCTAATGGTTATTTAGCAAAAATATTTCTTCCGAAAAATGAAGAAACCAGTTCGTACATATGTCATTCTTTGTGAGATATGTAAAACTTCAAAATATGAAAGACACCCTTATAAAATGAGTCTGGCGAAAACTCCTATTCCAGGGAAACCACTAGACATAAATCATGTTGATATATGCAAATGTATGCCAAACTACTTCCTGTCTGCCGTAGACCCTTTGTCAAAATTCGGTATATGAAACCAATCAAATCTCGATCTATTTCTGACGTGCGTTCTGGTTTAGAAAAACTTTTCTCAGCTTATGGAAAGCCTAAGCTGATGGTTAGTGATAACGAACCAGCTCTAAGGTCTATTGATGTACGCGAAATGTTGCAAGACCTACGAATCGAAACATATTATACACCATCGAACAGAAGCGAACTGAACGGGATCGTTGAACGCTTCCATTCAACAATTGCCAAGATGTGTAGATGTGAGTCAAAAAGAGCTGTTTAGAATTTGCGTTGCTTTGTACATTGGTACTATCCACTCTACAACAAAATTGAGGCCCAAAGAAATTTTCTATGGGGTAGAGGAGGGAGAAATTAGACCAACAGATATTGAGGAAATTCTAAGGATGACGAACAAAATCTATGACGAAGCCATTGTTTCCCCTTCAAAAAACGAAAGCAGGTTCTTCAGTATCACAACAAGATCACAAGGAACCAGATCCACTCATGGAAACAGATGATTTCGTATACATTGCGCGCCAAGGTGTTAAGAATAAGACGAAGGATGAATGCAGGAGATACCAAATTGC
The DNA here is from genome assembly GCA_034211315.2 of Aedes japonicus. NCBI lineage: Eukaryota > Metazoa > Arthropoda > Insecta > Diptera > Culicidae > Aedes > Aedes japonicus. Next base: position 15,504 of record JASCZW010014126.1, on the reverse strand, counting down.
CAGGGATAACAGTAAGACCTTCCAAGATGACACAGGACGAAAAATCCATAAAACAAAGAGCCGGCGGCAACGAAAATAACTTTAGCTTTCAACGTAATACATTTTTCAATTAAATACTTAAACTAGATATATTTTCAGATTACTCATTTATGTTAACGCAGACCAATCACAACATGAGCGATTGCTAGGATTCAAGGAACGGGAAGCTAAAGTCATCAATTCCGAACATTGAAAATTGACCGATTTAGAGCAACTTTTCCCTCGTCAACTTAGGGTGTACCATAAAAAAAAGTTTTTCTGTCCTAACTTTTTTATTTCAATTTTCATCGTAAAATTTTGTAACGACGAGTTGTAGAACTTATAAAGGCGCGTATTTTGATATTATAATTTTGCCGCTAGCTTTAACCAATCAATAGTTATTGAAGTTTTTCTTCTAAAACCATCCCAGATTCAAATGTAATTTTCTCAAGATACAGAAATAACATATCTCTAGTTTTCACATATGTTAGACAATACAAATTGTCCTTTCAAATGACGTCTTTAATTTTTTTTGTGTTTGCCCCAATCATAAAAATCAACATTTGAAAAGGGCGTATTATTTTTAGAAAAACTTCAATAACTATTGACTAGTTAAAGCTAGCGGCAAAGTTCATATACCAAAGTAGGCGTCTTTAAAAGTTCTAAAACTTGTCGAAATACAAGGTGGAAATTGAAATAAAAAAGTTAGGGCAAAAAAACCATTTTTTTATGGTACACCCTAGGTTGATGAGGGAAAATTGCTCTAAATCGGTCAATTTTCAAGCTACAAAAAAAATTATATATGAAAATTCCATGAATTTTTTTGCGCTACAATTTTGCCCAAAAATGTAAACGTCTATTTCTGCAAATAAAAAAGTTAGTTTTTGTATTTCTGTGAAAATGGGGACCACCCTAATTTTAACTAACACCAAAAAATGGGCCTTAGTAATACAAACCATGTTGTAGAACATCACTTTGCTGTAAAGTTTCAAGTTTAGGCGCTGGGAGCATGTTTCCTCGTAAATTCGTGATCTGGACCATAGTGCATTGTAGATTTGGAAAACTCCGAAAGCAGTTTTGCTAACCTGCGGTATACAATACTGTTGGATTATTATCGTAATCGACCAAATGGTCCGAACCCACCACCGAAATGAGTGGACGGGACGCATTTGTGTGTATAGAATGAACTCTGATGAATAGTGTTATTGTTTTTGGAAAACCAACTGGTCGAATGTATCCGTATAAAAGGCATTTGAAATAAACAACTATAAGCTTTTGTTGATAGACGAATACAAGTGTTGTCTTTGTTTACTTCAGTTCGAGAAAGTTCCTCAAAGTAAAAAATACATGTTTTGGAGAGACAAAACACGACAAGAAGACTATCAGAAAATTACTTCAGACTCAAACTATTGCACCGACAAAAACGAGGACTTCTAAATCCACTCGGCACATTTATAAAATCCCTAACCGGTAATCTAGACGACAACGATTGACAACTAATCAAACGAACAATTGACGAATCTGAATCAAAGATCAATGTATTAATAACAGACAAATTAAAATAAACTAACATTTTGAAACTAAAATCAACAATCTCATAAAACATGTAAATTAACAACAAATTCATTCAACACAGCATGACTGCTGTGAAGTGCAATTGACTGTTTGTGAGCGAGCAATTTAATTCACGTTAGCAAAGTGTTCAATTACACACCTGTTGCGCCGATAAAGTGAACCGTCATCAGCCATCGAAGGCTAATAACCGCGGAGTGCGTTAAAACTGGTTACCTCATCTTGGAAACAAGACCGTGGTGTCCAAATCCTCTAAGGTGCTTTGTTTGCCTAAAGTTTGGGCATATCGGAAAAACTGTACCAGCGGGAAAAAGTGTAGTAAGTGCAGCGAAACATATCACGAGACATGTGAGAACGTTGAAAAATGTGTTAACTGTGGTGCCTTCTACAAAGGGGGCCCAGCACTGGTGAAAGAGAAAGCTATTAACAAGATTAAAGTCGATTAAAATATCTCGTTTTTTGAAGCAAGGAAAGTCGTCGAAAGTAATAACGCGGCATCCTACGCGAGCACCACAGGACCTAGATCGAATAAACAAATTGAAGAAAGAATCAAAAAACTTGATGAAGAAAAGAAGACTTATGTCCAAGTATTGAAAACGTAAATGGAAGGCCAATTAGAAGAAAAACTTAAACAACAGTGTCAACACTGATGGCAGCACTGCACCATTCAGCACCGCGCAATCATTCATCAGTGTGAAAGAGACTGACAGAGATCGTTCACTAGGTTTAAAATGGAAATGAATAAATATCACTCTTGTGTGCTAGCTCGATCTGTACAGACGTGTTTTATTGTTTGCTCTGCTAGATCCCATCTAACAGAAATGTGACCCCAGTAGAGACAAAAACAGACCCACAAATATATCAAAATATTACACGCAATCGATAACTATATAATCTCATGGAATGTAGGAGGCCTAAGAAAGAGACGAACCGCCTTAAATCTACTCCTGAGCTTGAACAACCCTATAGCAGTGCGTCTTCAAGAAACTATGTGCCAGAATGACAATCAGAGGATTTACAACATACCATCGCCCGAGAATAAACGGATCAATAGCAGCAGGCGGAGTAATGACGGCAATTAAAAGTGACATGGACAGCAACATTATTGATATAAATACTGACTTAGAAGCGCTACACCAACTACAAAACCAGTAAATCCACACGGAATTCCATATGTCAGCTGGCAGTATAAATGGGGTAAAGGAGATTTGGGGCGATGGCAACATTCTATCATCCCAAAGGTGTCGAAGAAATCTTGGTTTAGCGGGATGGATGTGGGTCGAGACTTCATTCGTGTCATGTCTCGCCTCATGTCCAATCATTATTCTTTGAACGCTCATTTATACCGGGTTGGGCTGAGCGACAGCAATCTCTGTGAGTGTGGACAAGGCTATCAGGACGCAGATCACGTTATTTGGTCTTGTGCTGAGCATCGTGGTTTCAGATCGAGGCTTTATGATTCCCTTCGGGCTCGAGGTAGACAAACCAATGTGCCAATTCGAGATATTTTGGCTGTACGTGATTTGGAGTACATGAAACTCATTTATGTGTTTTTGACTAACATTAGCATTAGATTGTAGTTAGTTTAACATGTATGTTTAGTATAAGTTTTTTTTTTCTGTGTTCGTGTGTTTTTTTTTTCTCCTTCAAAAATGTTCGATTAAAAAGAAAACCAAAAGTTGTGTAGTTATAAGTGTTTCAATAATTTAGAATTTAAATTTAATGTGTTATGTAAACCATACTTTAAATTCCCACCCTCTTTCCCATCCGTAATTTGTAATTCCTATTAACCTCGAGACGGCCGCGAGTAATCGGCTCTATCCTCCTAACTTTAGTTTTAAGATAAATGATGTATAAAAGTATGAAAATTTGGCTCTGTAAAGTTTATTCGATTGAGCCTGTACAAATAAATGATTATTAAAAAAAAAAAACACGGAATTCCATAACCAGCACGAGTGGAAACTAATGGACATAATGGTAGCAGTGTCAACACTGCTCACGCTAAATGATATTTGTGCTTACGTTTGTTTACTTCTCGGGTCACCACTAATTCGTGTTTTTATCCGTCTTTAATTGGATTTGTTGTGTCCAAAGCAGTGTCGTTTAATTTTTAATTGCATCGTTCGTCTTGACGGGATGAAAGTTTTGGTGTAGCAAGTGTTAATATTGTGAAATTTTGTTTCTAAAAGATAGCAATTTTCAAACAATTGTGTATACTTGCCACGCGGTTTGTTGTTTGTTCTCTAGTTATACTTTTCGGCCTACCGTAGTTTCATTTCTTGTGCCGAGTTTGTGTTGTGTTACCAAAGTCATCAACGGTGATTAAATCTCGCGCTTGATGCGCCACCTGTATATGAAATAGCTGAACTACAATATAGGCAATCAATATCAGTTCAGTTTGAACTCTACACGGGCGATTTAAAGCAATAGGGCATTGCATACGACGTGCAACAGTTGATGTGGTATATTTGGCGTGGCCGAGTGAACAACGTAGCTTGAGCATCTCCACCGCAACATGTCGAATTCTGCCTGTGATCACTGTGCGAAGCCAATAAAAGGTGAGGAGGATTCTGTCACCTGCATGGCCTTCTGCGAGAGGATGATTCATCTGAATTGTACTGGCAATAAGACAACGAAGCTGAACAAATCATTCGTCAAAATCGTCCATGAAAACCCAAATCTTTTGTGGATGTGGGACGATTGCGTGAAATTAATGAAGATGGCTCGATTCAAAACTTCCGTCTCTTCGTTCGGTGAAGCAATTAATGCAATTACCAAAAAACAAGAGTCCGTGCATGCTGAGCTCAAAAAGCAATTGGCTGAACAAGGTCAACAAATCGCCCAGTTGTCAAGACGAATGACACCCTTAACACCGACGATGCAAGGACCTAGAATCTCTAATCAACTAACTCCGAAAAGGCGCCGCGACGAAGTGCTGGCCATCAATAAGCCGCTTCTTGGCGGTACTAGAATCGTGGCCGACACTGGCGTGATAATCGTCCATGAGCCTGTTCAGCTGTTTTGGGTCTGTCTTTCTCGTATCCACCAGAGGGTCCAACCGGAAGCGGTCGAAAGGCTAGTGAAAGATTGTTTAGAGAGCATTGACACAATCAAAGCCGTTCCGCTCGTAAAACGAGGGGCTGATAAGACTCGCATGAGTTTCATTTCATACAAAATTGGGATTGATCCCAAGTTCCGTGAAATGGCATTGAATGCGGAAACCTGGCCGAAAGAATTAATATTTCGTGAGTTCGAGGATCATACCTCAAAAAACTTATGGCAGCCTCACACGAATACACCTACCATTCGGATTTCTCGAGAAACAGGAGGGTCTGCAATTTCGACACCTGAAGCAGGTGTGAAATGGATCTCCATTAACCCCAAAGCGACTGTCATACAGTAATCAGCGCCGCAACACACTCTGCTCCAGTTTGCCAGAACGCACTGCCTCTCACCTCATGGGGGACCTCGAGCCACTCGTCCCAGTCGGGCCTGCTGCTTCCTATCAACATCATCACCCTGTTTCCTACCATCAGAGCCGTTCTGGCCCTGTGGTCGAATCTGGTGTAGGGGTCTCCCAAAAACCACTCTCAGACAAGTACGTTTTCGTTAGAAACAGTTCCCTACCTGATCAATCCTCGCTTCTTTGAACTCCGTCGCACCTATTATCAACTGCATCGACAATGATACTCTGATGGGCAATCCTTTACTGTCTGTACCGACTGACAGTCAGTTCTTACGCTCAGACGCCGCGTCCGGCTACTGTTTGCCAGAACGCATTGCCTGTCGCTCCATGGGGGACCCCGAGCCGCTTGACCCAGTCCAACATCATCGTCCTGTTTCCTGCCATCAGAGCCGTTCTGGCCCTGCGGTCGAGTTTGGTGTAGGGGTCTCCCAACAACCACTCTCAGGCAAGCACGATAAAATTTCCACATCTTCGCTTCCTGAATTCCACCCCGTTTCCAGCGGTGGTTCATCAATGAAAGTATCAAGTCGTCACCCATCCGGTCATCAATACATGCAGACAACGGAACGCACATCACACAGCTCGATGGAAGCCCCCAAGCTAGTCGACACAGTCGAGATCCGCTGCTCTTTTGCTGTCTGTTTCAGTCTTCCAAGCCGTTCCGTTCCTGTGTTCGGTGGTGAGGGGGATTTCCAACTTGCTGAACGCACGTTACCCCCGGTGAAAAAAAATGACATCGGTTCTCGTCAGCAAACCTAGAGCTTTACGCGCTATGGCTAATCCAGATTCAACTTCTTTTTGTCCAGGTAATGCTAGAATTAGTATATGTCCAGCCGAAGCCATGAATGGTACTGCACGTCAATCAAGGAGTTGCAATTTTCAGATCGATTCAAATTCAGCTATACCTGCTTGCAACAATCCGGCCGCAGATGGTGCTCATCAATTAACGATGTACTACCAGCATGTTCAGGGCTTACGCACAAAAATTGATGAAGTTTTCGTAGCTGTTTCGTCTTGTCACTATGACGTCATCGTTCTTACGGAAACGTGGCTTGATGACAGAATATTCTCAGCCCAGCTTTTTTGAGAGCCATACACCGTGTACAGAACGGATCGCAACCATTCAAATAGTCGTAGATCACGTGGAGGGGGAGTGTTAATTGCTATCTCAACTAATTTTAACGGCTATATCGATCCCACTCCCGTGAATGTTTCATTGCAACAGCTGTGGGTAAGGTTAAAGATCCGTCTCTGTTCTATCAGTATTGGTGTTATTTATCTACCACCCGATCGCAAGAATGATTTACTCAGCGTAAATCACCATATCGAGTCCATAGAAGCAATTCATTCAAATCTGGGAAATAACGATCATGCTATTTAGCTTGGCGACTATAATCAGTTGGGTCTTGTTTGAAACACACCTAGTAGTGACCGTCCTTCCGTAGACGTATGGATGGGTGGCCAATGAGATGTTTCTGGGTAACGGAAAAGTGCAATTTATTTGCAACTCACTTCAGACGTACTTTTTCTGATTCTCCTTCGTCTATACATCAAATTGCAGACGCTTGTAGAGACACACCTAGGGGTGTGCTTCCTAAGTAGCATTGAGATCACGACCCATCAAGTAAACATTGCAATAAATAAATTGAAAGACTCTGCATCCAGTCCTGATGGCATACCGTCATGTACCCTTAAAAAATGCAGCGGAGAGTTAATTTCCCCTCTCGTGAAACTGTTCAACATTTCATTACGGCAGCATGTATTTCCTGGAAGTTGGAAGACGTCAGTCATGTTCCCTGTGTTTGAAAAGGAGATCGACAGAACATCGAGAATTTCAGAGGCATAACTTCGTTGTGTGCTTGTTTAAAGGTTTTCAAGATAATAATGAACGAGGTACTTTTCAACTCGTGTAAGAATTACATCTCTACGGATCAGCATGGTTTCTTTCCCAAGAGATCAACCTCGACAAATCCCATACAGTTTGCCTCGTTTTGCATACGCAACATTGAAGGTGGTGCACAGATCGACACTGCTTACACTGATTTCAAATCTGCTTTTGATCGAGTTGACCATGGAATACTACTTGAACGCCTACGAAGAATTGGTATCTCTGCGGACCTTGTCAGCTGGTTTGAATCATACCTTAAAACCCGTAGGCTCACCGTTAAGATAGGATCTGAGTCTTCGGAAGCATTCTCAAATTCATTGGCCCTTTGTTATTCTCACTCTTCATTAACAAGCTTTCTACCGTACCACCATCTGGTTGCCGTGTGTTTTACGCTGATGACGTCAAAATTTTCATGGTCATCAAAACTATCCAGGACTGCTATGCTCTGCAACTGTTATTGTATCGGTTCGCTGATTGGTGCACCCGAAACAAGCTGACGTTAAGCATCCACAAATGCAACATCATTTCGTTTCATCGCAAGTTCAATCTGATCACGCACAATTATGCAATGAACGCGCAATTATGCAAGCCTCTCGAGCGTGTTCATCAAGTTCGTGATCTTGGCGTCACTCTGGATTCGGCACTAACCTATCGATTGCATTACGACGATATTATCAGCAAAGCGAATCGAAAGCTGGGTTTCATTTTTAAAATATCTAGTAAATTTGAAGACCCTCTCTGCCTTCGGTCTTTGTACTGTGCTCTGGTGCGATCGATTTTGGAATCCAACTCTGTTCTATGGTGCCCATATCAGGCAACATGGACAGCTAGAATCGAAGCAATTCAAAGAAGATTCGTGAGATATGCTCTACGTCGCCTACCGTGGCGTGACCCGTTGAACCTTCCACGGTACGAAGATAGATGCAGATTGCTGAGACTACTGACATTGGACCAAAGGCGAAATATTGCGCAAGCTGTTTTCGTTGCCAATACACTAACAGGTGGAATTGACTCATCGGAGCTGTTAAGTCAGCTCAACCTCTACGCTCCTGGACGAATGCTTCGCCAACGGGACTTCCTGGTACTTGAACCCCGTAATTCAACATATGGACTTCATGACCCTATCCGCTTGATATCAGCTAGGTTCAACGTTGTCTATTTTCTATTCGATTTCAACTGTACTCTGGCAACATTCAAGCACAGACTGACAGAATGGCATACTACGAGAAGGATAGATCAATGAACAAGTTTTTGTTCCTTCAATTGATTGACGACGAGGACTGCTCCGAACTATGGATGTTTCCTATTTTATACTTTGACCATATCCTACGTTTGTAATCTTGTTTATTTAAATTATGTTTATGAATGTGTAACTAAGCAATGTTTTGTATTGTATTGTATTGTTTTTTACTGTATTGTTTTGCAAAATATATGGGGGGTTTACGCCAAATTAAAACGGCTTTTCCCCATTATAAACAAATTTATTTAGACCACCTTAGTTCAGATGGAATATACCTATATAATAATAATAATAAATAAATAAATAAATAAAAATCATGAAGCTACTATGGAGATTCTGCAAGAAGCAGGCATTCTAAACTGCCCGAGCGGTTGCCACTATCCAACAAGTGTAATCGTGAATCGCTGGAAGACAAGGAAACGATCGCTGAAGACGTCACCAGGAGGACACCTACCAAGAACGAGAAGCCAAGAAGAACGCCTTGACGATGGCCAAGATTTCCTCTTTGATCAAGATTAAGTGAAATTTTTATTGTAGCTACCTGAGTTGTTCCACTTTTTACGAAAACTGAACTGTATCAAATCTCGAGGCGGGCAAGTGGCGCCACTAACATACGATTCACCAAAACTAACGGAAACGAGCTATAATTTTAAGATGGCAGTTACAAAAATTTACAAACGGAGGGCACTCCAGCTTGGATGTCTGTTCTCTGTGGCTTGGATTACATAAAAATTGTAACTAATATTAACTCAGTTCAAGCTAATAGTTCATAGCGAATCAATAACGTTAGGAATGAAGAATCCTTGCCCAATAATAGAGAATTATAGAATATGTAAACTAAAGGAGCTTAGGAGGAACATAACAAGCAACGGCTGTATCAACAACGTACTCCGAGGAGCAAACGCATCGTACCCTTACATAGAGCCAAAGGACGAGGCGGACATCACATCAATCAACGGACACAGCTTGGTCATACGGAAGGCCATTTAACCATTTCACCTTACATCCTTACACCTTACAGACTTACATCAACCGAACCTCCTTCGGATTGGAAACCGGAACCACATAAGCAAACTTTGTTTCATACCTCCGACCTTGTTTCAACATACAACATCCGGACTATTGTCAGTATTCGCTATGCTAATCATTGGACTGATATTCTGGACCATGAAAGGAAATATGCTTCTCTCAAGACAGCTAAACTTATCAGTTAATACCAGAAGTATCCCATCTTCTTTTTCCACATAAAAACATCTGAAACATACAAGATTCGGGACGAATGTTTCATAAGGGAGGAGCAGTTATCATTCAGTTTGATTGGTATCATGATACGTGTTTTTCATTACCAATACATTTTATTCCAGTCTCTCGCCAAAAGGCTGCGTCAGTTTTGAACCGAAATTCTCAAAAACAAAAAGGATGTTTTAGTCGTCAAAAATAACCCTAGTCAACTGGAGCTCAGTAAACTTCCCATTGAACATCAGGTGCAAATAAAACCTGGAAAACGCGATCCTCAACATTTCACCTATCACACTTGCAGTCCCATACATTACCCATTCTTAAAATCCACATCATCCGGTAGCACAACCGTAATGGCACTGGCCGTCGATGGGCTGTGTTCCCGCGGTAGCGAATACTTCTTTTTGAACGCTCGATCGAAGTTGATCGGCCTCGAGATATCCAAATTGATAGGTTTGATTATGGAATTGGACGTCAGTGAGTCGAGCTCGTGTGATTCCGAGCCCACTAGTTCTCCCGCCGCCGAGCTCGAATTGGACAGCAACTGCTCGGAAACCATATTCTGGTTATGATGGTTCAACCGGTTTGGTCCATCCATCTGCGTTTTACTACTGTCACGCAGTGCCCCCCGCAGCTTCGGATACCGAAACTGCCCAAAGCCGTACTGCGGCCCGATTACTGTCAGCAGACTCATCAGAAAGAAGGTCGCATAGATCCAACTGATGGACATGACGATAACGAGAAACACTCCTATTTGAATGTACGCCAACACGCTAGACGGAAGCATCAATGCCCCCGCAATACCGGTAGTGATCGCTGCCATTGCCGTTGGACCAATCATTCTAGCAAGCGAAAAATGCGCCGACGATTTCCTATCCGTATCGGTTGACAGCCGATAATGAACGCCATAATGTAAGCTAAAATCTACAGCTAAACCTATCGCCGTACTGACGGCTACACTTTCTAATACATTCAACTTCCAACCTAGCAGCACTAAAACGGCCACCGTCGTCAGAATCGTAAACGTAACGGTCACTATCGCGTACAAACTTATCAACACATTCAGTGTCACTAACAGTAAGACCAGCAGCGCTACAGCCATCGCCATACAAATCGCCACCATTGTCCCGGTGGACAACGTGTCCTGCAAGTCGAAGAACTCCAACTCACTGATGAACCACGCGCTCCGCATCCCCGAGGGGGCATTCTCCAATATTTTACCAAACCACGACTCTACTTTGCTCACAAAGCTATCAATTTCGGAATATGACATCGTAAATACCTGATTGCTCTCGTACTCGATTACCACAGCTTTCACCTGCGGCAGTCCGCTCCCATTGTCGAACGATTGCCGCGCAAACTTCGGGCCCGCTACACCAGGAATGAAGAACTCCCGTGGCGTTTCATATAGGCTGGATATCGACTCCGGCAAGCACTGATCGAAAACATCCGGGGCGAATGGAAACGGTGACACTTCGCAGCACGGTGTCCTATCGATCTCGCCCATAGAATCGTTACACCGACGGGACATCCAGTTGATGAAGTTCTCGATGAAACAGTTCGGCAGCAGCAGCCCGTAGCTCATTTGGTAGAAAGTCTGATTTTTCAGGCTTTTGCAAAACTCTAGTAGCCACTGTTGCGACTCGGGGGCGCTCATGTTGAAGTTCTCGTCGAAGTACAGCGCGCCACGCTTTTCCGGATCGAGAAAGTTGCCACGATCGACCGGTTGTACTCCCCAGACGAAGCGAAGCGGCAGCTTAAAGGTGTCCGTTGTCTGAAAAGAATTGGAGAAGCGTTGAATTAGGTTTTGTAAACCATTTACCTAGATACAGCTAAAAACAAATAAAAGACTAAGATAGCATCGGTTGGTACTGTCAAAGAAAAGTTGAAAAATAAAACAGTTACAAACATGACAAAAGAACAAACTCAAGTTTCCATTTAATTCCATGAAGTTATGGTAGCTTTCGACGTCACGGTCCCTTTCTCTAGGGGTAACCTTCTAGAAGATTGGCTTTTAAACAAGAAGATGATACAGCATGAAATCAAAAGGTGCGAATGTACCTTAAGCTGACTCGACTTTGCATGGAAGAGAACTACTTCACTTTCAGATGTTCATTCTATAAACAGCTAAAAGGAGCCCCCATGGGAAACCCTTTGTCCCCATTCCTCCGTGAACTGTTTATGGCGAATCAAGAAACAATCCTAAATGCGAAAGGATTACTCCCAACTGGAGATACGACATTTTCGCCGTAGTGAAACAAGAGGATCCCCCCTAAATCCTTCAAGAAATCAACAATCTCCACAAAGCTATAAAGTTCACTCATGAAATAGAACAGGATGGGAAACTTGCATTGGAACCAATTGCACACGCACACACGAACTACAGCCTGGTGATGGATGCGAAAAACGCGCAAGAAGCCTGGAACAAACTCAAGACTGCTTTTCAAGATGACAGGATTTATCGTCGAATCGGCTTGCTACAGCAGCTGACTTCGATCCGACTTGAAAATTACGACAGCGTGGAAGCGTATGGGGATGCGTTGGTCTCGACAAGCCATAAGCTCGCGGAAATTAACTTTCCAGTGGCTGACGACTGACTCGCTTCACTACTTTTGATGGTGTTGCCCAAGTACTAAGCGCCGATGGTGATGGGTTTGGAAGCGTCAAGACTGAAGGCGGATGCCGTGAAGGCCAAAATCCTACAGGACGTGAAAGCCAAGCATGGACCGCGGAGTAGTAGTGACGAAGGAGCTTTCTACAGCGGAGGAGCACAGCAGCAACGACGCCGCGTGGGCGACTTGGATCAAGGCGAGTGGTATTTCGATTCTAGTGCCACTACCCACATGGCCAGGCCCAGATTGAATTTTCCAGCGAAGCAGGAGGTCTCGTATCAGGTCGATACGGCAAACAAGAGTTGCATGACGACCAAGGTCAAGGTCGTCGATAACCTGGATTGCCTAGAAGGAGCGGTGGACATGCAGGACGTGCTGGAAGTTCCAGAGCTGGCGGCAAACCTGTTGTCAGTAAGCAAAATCTGCAGCAAAGGCTTCACGATGGTGTTCAGAGCGGAAGACTGTAAGGTGCTTACCGAAGACGGAGAAGTATTCGCGTCTGGAACGGCTGAAAGCGGCTTATACCGATTGAACCGGCAAGTGCAGAAGGCATACGCGTGCGGTGAACCCGAGATGTGGCACAGGAGATTCGACCATCTAAATCTACAGAATTTGAAGCGATTGCAGCAGATGACCAACGGTTGCTTGATGAAGAACGTGGAGATGCAAGATTGCATCGCATGCCTGCAAGGTAACCATGCTCGTGACGTTTTTCCCAACAGTAATTCGAGGGCCAAGGAACGTTTGGAGCTGGTCCATTCAGACCAGCTGAGGACACGAAAGGCTACAGATTGTACAACCCGGAGAGCAACGAAAAACGAAAGGGACGAAGCGGTGAGGTAACACCTGAGCGATCAAAGCCAGTGGAGTTCTTGGAGATCGTATTTTCGGATACGGCTGTCAACGAAGCGTGTGGTGATTTGCTGGCTGCAGAACAACACGAAGGTGAGGCGACTGGCAGTCAACCATATCTAAGACAAATTGACGATGAAGTGGCGGTAGTAACTGCCGAATCCATTGTAAACGTGAGCAGCAGTTCGGAAAGCATTTTTGAAGATGCGGACGAGGAAATCGCGCTCTCACTGCAACTAGACAGACCGGCTGATATGCAGCGCGAGTTGAGGCACAGCGGTCGGGAGCGCCAGCGTCCAGGTAAGTACAGAGAATCTATTACCTATAATACGTATACTGACCAAAATGTTTCCCATCAGTCGATGACGAGCAGCAGACGAAATGCTGCGACCCCAGATGTCTAGAAGATGAGCAATCCAGCCACGTACAACGAGGAGTTGAGTAGACCAGACCGAGAGCCGTAGGATGATAGCTACGCCAGAGGAAATCACAGCACTGGACCAACGAGACGTGGAACCTTGAAGACTTGCCCGTAGGCAGGAAGGCGATCAAAAACAAGTGGGTCTTCAAAACGACTAGACGGAAAGATTAAGCGGCCTATGCTACAAGAGCGATGGAGGGAGAATGTTGTTCGTTACCATCTATGTGGACGACTTTCTGATCTTCACAAACAATGCAAAACTGAAGAAACGGTTAAAGATGTTCTTGTGCACGGGGTTCCAGATGAAGGTATGGTCAAGCGAAGTTTTGCCTGGGACTTAAGATCAGCAGAGACCGAGAGCGTTGTGAGTTGTCCCTCGACCAACAAAGCTACAACGAAGACGTGCTGGCCAGATTCAACATGACGAGCAGTCATCTAGTATCAACACCGTTTGAAGCCAGCGAGCGGCTGGATAAATTAATGTCTCCACGGGACTTGGAAGAAGCTGAGCAGATGAAGAACGTTTCGTACAAGGAAGCTGTCGGATGTTTGCAGTACATCGCACAGGTAACGCGTCCCGATATATGCTGAGCTGTAAATGCTAATTCAGCAGCAATCCAAGACGGAAGCATTCGGAGGCGGTGAAGAGGATTTTTCGATACTTGAAGGGCACGGCAGGCAATCGGCTCCGGTACAGCAAGCAAGACAATGAGGAGATCGTTGGCTATACCGATGCCGATTGGGGAGGATATGTGGACACACGGCGATCAACGATGGGCTACGTGTTCGTGTTCCAGGGTGGAGCCATTTCCTGGAACGTAAAGAAGCAACCGACGGTGGCCTTATCATCCTGCGAGGCGGAGTACATGGCGTTGTCCAGGAGGATCCAGGAAACGCTATGGTGGAGGAACTTGCTAAAACAAATCTTCAATGAGATGACTATTCCGATCTTGTGCGACAACCAATCGGCCATTTGCATCGCCAAGAACGGATCCTGCAACCCGAGGACCAAACACGTGTACATACGTTACCATTTTATCCACGACGCTATCGATAATGGGTCAGGCCAGGCCGGCCTTAGTCTGATTGATTGGATTGGATTGTCGGTTGTGGTCAACTACGTAAACACCAAAAATCAAGCTGCTGATGGATTCACCAAGCCACTGGTTCAAGCCGGAATCGGGAACCAGAAGCGGTTTCTAGGAATCTAGGAATAGGGAGGAATGTTGGCGATCAAGTAATCCAAGATCCATGAGAGTTATCAAGCTCTCTGCATAGCAACCTAAGTTTGTTAGAATAAATAAATGTTCATTCCACTACTATCATTAAACCCAACAAGACGTACTTTGCTATACGGTGCAAAAATGACAGCAGAAAACTTTTTGCGTCTCACTTCGAGCACAGCCCACTACGATCCACCACATAAAAGTAGTAGGAATTAAATGGAAATTAATAATCTTTTTTCTCATTTTCTAGTTACCGGTAGTCCACTTAAAAAGCTCACACTTCCCAACAAAACTCAAATTATCTCCTAGGAAATGTATGAGAAAATTAAATACATTTTTCCTCAAAATATTTTTTTCTGGAATCTTGATAAATGTTTGTTGACCGAATGTTTGTTATTTGTATTTGTATTTGTATTTAAAATAAGTCAAAAAAAAAATTGTGAAAAATTGGTTGCAGCAACGTAGAGTTCCGTAGGGTTCTATTAGGTACTCTAAAGTTCAACATAGAAGGTAGTTCGGAGGCATCAGCTTCACCATTCAACAGTTTATCAATAAACAACGACTGCTGTATTTTTCGACGTCGTTCAAGCGTGTCCAAACCTAGTCGGCATCTATCAGGATACGGTGGCAAGTTGTCAGGATCTCGCCACGACAAGTTTTCCAAACGAATAAACCGCTTCTGAACTCGTTCGATTCTGAGGCACCACGTGACCTGGTAAGGCTGCCATACCACCGATGCGTTTTCCAAAATTGGACGGACAAGTGCACAGTACAATGACTTGCAGCAATGTGAGTCCGAAAAACCCTTCGCCTGAGAGTATTGCCATCAACGCAGTAGTCAAACAAAATTGGATTTTCGATACGGTGAAATGTGATTACCTGACATTTATTCACGCTAAGTATCAGTTTGTTTCTCTGACACCACTCACAAAATGAACTCAACGAATTTTGCAAAAGTAAGCAGTCTTTT
>JASCZW010014125.1:0-23665 GCA_034211315.2 Aedes japonicus | reverse complement strand
GAGACGAAGCACACTTTTTTCGGCTTCCAATTGAATGAATTGGTGCAACGGAAGCAGATTGAGAATTGCATCTAATGCTTTCGTTGGTGTGCTACGCATCGCACCAGTTGTGAACAAATTACCCATTCTTTGAAGTTTTTCTAGCTTCTTAATGGCACATTTTTCTTTAGTTTTTGGCCACCATACTAAGGAAGCATATGTAATTCTGGGTCTTACAATTGCCTTGTATATCCAGTGGATCATTGCTGGTCGCAATCCCCATTTATTACCAAAAGTTCTCTTACTTATATATAGTGCACTTGTTGCTTTATCTATGATCTGTATTAAGTGTGAATTCAATTTAGTTTGCAATCCAAAATAACACCCAAATACTTAACCTCAGATGCAAGCGTCATTAAAGTTCCTTTCATGTGGAGGCCATGTATTTTGAATATTCTTCTTTTTTTTGGTAAAATGGAACTAGGTATGTTTTCTGGGGGCTTATTACCAAACCTTCATCCTTGCACCATTTAATCGCATAATTTAAAGCATATTGCATTCTTTCAGTAATAACACTATCATATTTTCCTCGAACTATAATAACGATGTCATCAGCAAACCCTATAACTTCAAATCCTTGTGATTCTAGATTTGTCAGTAGGTCATCTACCACTAATGACCAGAGAAGAGGCGATAGAACGCCTCCTTGTGGACACCCTTTTACTACTTTCACAGATATAGACGCACTACCAAGCTCTGCAGATACTTCACGTTGCGATAGCATTTATTAACCCATTTTATAATACATATGTCAAAACCATGTTTTAACATTGTTCTCGTCATAGATTTGTGCGACGCGTTGTCAAATGCTCCTTCTATATCAAGAAAAGTTGCAAGCAAAATCTCTTTTGCTTCATATGTTTTTTCTATTTTAGAAACAAGTGTATGTAATGCTGTTACAGTTGATTTCCCAGTTTGATATGCAAACTGACACCTGCTCAGAGGACTATTTTTCAAATAAATTGTTTTAATGTGATGATCAATAAGCTTTTCCATTATTTTTAGCATTATTGACGATAGGCTTATTGGTCGGAATGATTTAGGAGACGTCTTATCTTTTTGTTAGCCTTCGGAATAAAAACAACACGCACTTGACGCCATGATGTTGGAACATAGCCAAGTATTAAACTTGCTTTTAACATATTCGTAAGACATGATGTTAATAATCCATTACTTTTTTGTAAGAAGGCTGGATATATCCCATCTTTACCAGGTGATTTGAATGGATCAAATGAATGAATTGCCCAGTCTACTTTCGGTCTAGAAAATATTTTATCAGCTATGTTTATTGAATTATTCAAAGGTGTTGGAAAGCTTTCGAGGTTACTTCCCATGCTAATTTCATTCCTCTGATGTATTTCTTCATGACTAGAGCACTGTGACTTGTTTCTATCATTGTTTCCGATTACTACTGAACAAGGAAAATGTGTCTGCATCATGACTTCCAAAGTTTCAAATCCGTTAGAAGTAAGGCAGTCATTTTCTTTTTTAACAGTGCCTAAGCCATTAGTATGATCTCTCGATCATACTAATGGCTTGAAACCACAGGAGTGTTTTCAGTGTTTTCACATGTACGCCTCAAGTCTAAACGTTTAGATTTTCGTATTTCGTTGTTGTATTCTGTTGGAGCAGTTCTATATAGATCCCATTTCATGATTTCTTTGCTCTATTAAATAATTTTCTAGTCTTTTTCTAAGCGTTTATTCCACCAAGATACATCTCTACTAGTGGAACACAAGGTAACTAGACAGCTCGCCTGAAAAGCCTGTAAAATCGACTGTGATAGGTTTACGGAAGCTTCTTCAAGTTCCTGAGCTGTATTAAAATTCCCCTCAGGAAGTTGATATATACTCTCAAGATTTCTGTAATATAGATCCCAGTTTGTTTTTTTAGGATTACGATAAACATCTGTTGATAGGTTGGATGCTTGACATTGAAACAATGTGTCGGTGGTCTGATAATGAAGTTTCATTTGATACATGCCAGTTGTTAATAGTTTCTGATATACTAGCACTACGAGAGTCAGATCTAAGACTTCCGCTCTAACTGAGTTTACAAAGGTTGGTTCACATCCTTTGTTACAAATATCTATATTATTGCTTATTATATATTCTATAAGGCATTCGCCTCTATTATTAACATCAGTACTGTTCCATACTGTGTGATGAGCATTAGCATCACATCCAATAATAAAGGGTTTATTTTCTTTTGCAAAAAGCCACAAAATCTACAACATCAGGTGGAGGAATTTCTTCCATATCTCCAGGAAATAGGCAGATGCAACATATATTTCTGCTATTCCACGAGAGGTAGGGACCTCCATTAAGATTACGACAATATCTCTTTTTATAAATTCAGTTATTGGTAAAAAATTTGTTTTGCTACTGACGAGAATAGCTGTTCGAGGGCGACCTGCTTCTCATCATATATTAGCTTGTGAGGCGATTTTGGTATTCCCAACACCCTACTGTTAAGCGACCACGGCTCTTGAATTAATGCAACGTCCAGTTTGCTTTGAGTGAACTTTTGTAAAGGACAGCCGTTGCTCCTTTCGCATGATGTAAATTTATTTGAATGAAATTGATTGGTTCATTATGGGTGATTTGATTAGTGGTGTTGTTAGGGATGTTGGTATTTGTGACATTAATATTATTTTTTTGGTTGTGATTATTGATTGTATTTGTATTTACATTATTGTTGTACATTATTAGGATTCTGTAAAGTATCGTTTTCACGGGGTGCTTTTAACCCCCCAGTATTGGTATCACGATCACCCAAATTTTTAATGTATTTTTCTATGTATTTGTTTTTGTGAATAAGAGTTTGTTTATCAGTAGAACCAGTATTTGTAAAACATTGGATTGTAGGAGATTTTTTGGCATTACGTCTAGGTCTCAATATGTTTCTAGATCCTGGAGATTGTTGGGAAATGTTCTTTGACCCTAAGTCGCTGCTGTGAGATCCTCTTGGATTTTTTTGGATCCCACTGTTTGCATGCGTAATCCCACTAGGCCCTGGTAATGACAGTGCATCAGGATTTGCCCCACTTCCCAAATCTCCAGTTTCGTCGAAATTTTGCAAAGAGACCTTCGTCAGCATATTTCCCCCTACCCCAGCTCGAGTAGCCTGTTGCCCTTCTGATTTTCCATTGTCGATAATTTTATCTGCGACATGGCTGGATAATTTAATTTTTTGAGGAAGTTTACGACGGAGTGGAGCTGTTCCAAACTTGTAATCAAGAAGGAATTTACACTTCTTGATCGTGTCCATCGAAGTTCCATCTACTGTGAAAATCAATTCAACATGTAGTTGATTAACTATGTTGCGTTGTTTCACCAGCCATTCATCAGTTAACAGACCTTCATTTTGGCTCTCCAGGAGTGCTAGAATGTCATCTGTGCTGTCTTCTGCACTCACTGGGAAGAATCCAATGATAATTACAGCACGAGGGATATTTTTCTCATCTAGTGCAATGAGTTCTACTTCCCCAGGGATAGACAATGTAGAAACGATGCTTTTTAACCAGTCAGCTGTTTCCTGGTTTTGCAAACGAGAATCAGATGCCCGGTTCTAAGCGAGCATTGACCAAACTTAGGTTTAATTGTTTGTTTGCGTTGCTGTACAACACTAGCAAGAATAGCTTTTCGTGTTGCAAGCAATTGCTGAGAAGAAAGTTCCACGTTAGGGTAGTCTTTTGGAAGGATTCCTACCCTAATGTATTGTACAACAGCACTATAAAGAGGTGTATTTTCGCTCTGTATCGTTTGATTCCGTCCAGAGCGTGAATTTGAGTTGATTTGTAAACGATTTTGAACCGACATTTTTTTTCCATGTGTCGGTTCTACAGATGGGTTCATATTTTGTTTTTTACGAGGATTTTCTCCAGTACTAGCTGAACCACTAAGATCAGCATTGCGTGACCTTTTTTCAGAATTAGGTGTCTGCAACGGAGTACGAGCGAGACGATACGCCTCTTCTTGACTGACCCCTCCAGCTATCATTCGCTTGTACCGTTTTCTCGCAGCTCCACTTAATTTTGATTTCTGCTCATTACCTGGAACTATTTCTAGAGGATTGTACTTTGCAGCTGTTTTTTCAGCTGTAGAAGAATTTTTCAGGAAAACGTTGGATGCAGTTGATAGAATGGTAACATTTATTCCATCCTCGAAGTCGTCGTCGTCTTCGTAACCGTCATCACCTTCGACCGGACTATCTAAAATCGACGAAGAACAAGATGGAACACCTTCCGCAGAGCTGTTTTCCATCACCTCCTCGTCGCCATCAATCTCCATATGCTTTTCATCAATCGCACTCATTCTGTGGCTGAAAGCATAGAGATTGGTGTACGAATATATGGTTTAATTAGGATGGTTTTGCTGTACGGTAGGCAGATGAAATATTTATATAATTTCACTGCCTTTAATCGGGCGTTAACATTCATATCCACAAAACATTTTTATATTCTTATATAGAATGATTGAGACATGGGCAACACATCACTGTCATCATTTATTATTAAGCGGATGATATTTTTCTACCACACACAGAATAACTTGCATGCATGAACACAATAGGAGGCATGTATGACGGAGCGTATAACAGTTCTGAACTATTGTTAGCTTCGCTGTAGTATGCTTATCTTTTACATGGAAATTTACGAAAAATAAAATCACTTATTATCGTCAAAAAGATTGCCAAAACCCTACCTTGTAACACAATATCGCGATATTCAACACTTGTGGTTATGCCTGTAGATCACTCGCGATTTAACTTTCGGATTTTCAGCGGCAAATCGAAAAATATAATGCGAGACAGTAAACACCACTTTTAGTATCGCAGCAGGGTTGCCAGATCGTTTTTGTTACTTTATAGCAAATTCATACAGTGATGATTTCATAAAAACCTACCTTCTGTAGGTCAACCGCTAGTACCATATGTCCAGGCTTAACGGAATCCCCGGCATCCTGATATTCCAAACGAACTGCTTTACTCAACAGAAGGTGCTCTGGGTATTGCTTGCTTATACTACAAGTAGCGTTTCATGGTGGATCCTCTTTGTAATTTCCTGTTGTTTTTGATGCTGCATTGCGCAAGTCTCACACTTCTCATGTCCCAGTTTAAGTTTTGAAATATTCGTAACTTACGTCAACATCGTGAGTTTGTGTAGTTTCGGTGCATTTCCTTGACGGACAAATCCGATGGCAAATACAACCGATTTGCAGCGTGAGCTCGACGATAATGTAAAATTTATGTTTTCCGACGGTTCTACGCTGAACCCTTTCCCGAATGAAATGCTTTTGACTGGCCGCGTCCAAGCTACAGAAGGTTTTATTCATTTCCATCTTGTCATCTTTAGAAACCCAATTGCCGCACTTCTTGACGCATCCGAAGTTCTTCAAAGTTACGACATTACCAAGGCGCCGTCTTTCTGCAAGTTCACGATTCCGAGATTTGTCCGTGAATTTTTTGTTCCGGTGTTCATTGATTCCGCTGTGGAAAAAAAGCTACTATCCGAATCATGATCCTCATGCATAAAACGTGAAACATCATTCGATGCACCATGGACCTTTTCTTGATCCGCATTTGAAGATGGAGTATTTAAATCTGCATCTTCTTGAGGATCATTATCCATCGACACGAGTTTTTCCGCTTTTATGGAACAAAAACTTCCACATGTTGCATCGTCACCATAGTGCTATAAAAGCTGATCTGCATTTGAAAACAAGAATTGGCTCACATTCTCGAATACCCATGATCTTTTTCTCTCTCGTCCGACAAGAAAGAAGTGAAATTCGACCTAAATTCTTGCATTTTTTCACGACTTTGGATGGAAATAACTAACCGACTCTTGTTTTCTCAACAAATCCACAATCTTCATCGACGGAAATTTCATCACTATCACCAAAGTAACTCTTGATTATCTCTAGGAAATTTTGATTCGTAAAGAAATGTGAAATATCCGCAAAACACAAGCTTAGAACAGCAATTCTTAACTTGTTCGCGTCGGTCAAATATTACATAACACGCTAAACAGGAGCAGGTTTTGCGTTTTGTTATGTTCAAAATTTATGATTCTACATTTTTGGCCACGTTACATGGGAAGGGAAACAACATAAACAACAAACATATCAAACAAACAAAAATGAGAGAGTCAAAGTGGTCGAAAAATGTCTTCTGTAATATTTGCACAAACTCAACGACAAAGCATGCCGCCTTAGTGCGATAATGTTGAACAAACAGAATGGGACTGGTATGCGGTTACATTTATGCTTGATAGACAAAGTAACTGCATATCATGTCCCAATGCGTTTTTTGCTCAAAATAACTTTTTTTTTTATTGTGTTTTGGTTGTTTAGTAAACAGTGCATACTAATACATACAAACTACCAAAATATAGAGTAAGAAAGTACGCCAAACAGGCTAAATCAAGAAAAATGCTTTCCCAACTTGAATGATCGTTTTCTCGGTTTGCTGTTTTTCAATATGGGACTGATATGCGGTTACAGGCAGTATAGTTGGCCCCATTGGCGTAACTACTGGGGGTGCCTAGGGGGCCAGGCCCCCTCCAGAATTGTGTAGGCCCCCCCCAGGATTTTTTCCTAATATATTTCTAATTTGAAATGAAACACTATTCAAAATCTCTACGGAATTGTAGGTTTTTTTTTCGCAGAGTAAGTTGTTCTTGTACTTTGCTCCCTTCAAAAATAGTTTGAATGAGTAACTATTTCTGAAGGATTAAAGTGCGCATACCCTCTTCCCCACACTTACCCCACTGTACCTTATAGGATGAAAAGTTTGTACCTTTATCAAAAACCACACAGAAAAAAATAATGAATTTTAACAGGCGCGTAGAATTTCCCCTCGTGTAATTCTAAACCAAAGCAAGCGTAAACAACGATATTGTTTGCAATTTTTGGAACTCTTTCATACGATAGACGCGATTTAGGCGATATCGAGCTTTAATTTACACGATATATCCCAGTATTTTCTGTCAAATCTAGCATTCCCTTTATGTGCATTAGATAACGCAGAAAATTCAATGTTTCTTTTTATCTGTGCATAGTTAACGACAATTCGGATATATCAACATTACATCCACTTCACTTGAGAGTCGTCTCTTACGTCTTATGTAACAATCTTACGTCTCTTAAGATGTTTTGAAATTGGAAATATCTTCCCAACATCATGGGATCTTAGTTGTGAACAGCAGTTTTTGCTAGAACCAAAGATTTGAAGAGAAAGTATCGATAGGTCCGATAGAGCTTGGCAGATTATGAAATTCAATAGAAGTAGTTTGAAATTGATCGTAGGGCTCGTAGGTATCGTGCTCAAATGCCGCCAAAGGCACAGAATGGTTCTAGCGATGTAAAATCTCTGTTTTTACACTCCCTTAAGACCACATGTGATGGAAATTAATTTCCAATCAGAGGTTTTAAAATCACAACTTCTCATTTTTACCAGTAGTGTTTATTCTCGTCGTTGTTTACTTAACAACCTCGGAGAGGAACCCGGTAAGGTATCGTATGGTGATCCTCTTAACAGCATGTTTTGACGGAAACCCCATCATTAAATAAATACACTACTAATTATGTTCGCTTCAAAATACTGCTTAACAAAAGCCCTACGCATTAGCTCTAAATAATTTGAATTCTAATAATTCAATTCTGTTAATATTAAAACCTCTAAACTCATATCTAAAATAATTGCGACTGTAAGCATATAATCAGGTAAATTCCTGATATCATATCAATTGTTGAGGTTGACTTCAGTAACACTAGTTAGTTGTTGATAGACTACATAATGGGCCTGTATTTCAAATTTTATCAAAATTCACTTCGCTTCTATTATAACAGTTGTCTTACATTTATTCTTAAGATTTCTTTAAAGGATTTGATTTCCAATCAAAAGGTTCTATTTTGGCTGGAAGAGTTCCTAGTATACAGTGGTGGTGAAAATATTAAATACATCTACAGTCATCCATACAAAATTGTCATATTTGACATTCTCTACACAGAAAAAAATAATTAATTTTAACAAGCGCGTAAAACTTCCCCTCGTGTAATTCCAAGCCAAATGAGCTTAAACAACGATATTGTTTGCAATCTTTCATACAACAGGCTTGATTCAGGCGTTATCTGGCTTAAATTTACTTGAAATATCCCATTATTTTCTGCCAAATCTAGCATTCCCTTTATGTGCATTAGATAACGCAGAAAATTCAGTGTTTCTTTTTATCTGTGTATGTCAGCACTCAAATGATAGATTAAGCTGAAATTTTGACTTAGCTAGACAGTAGAAGTAACCTGAATTTCAAACTGTGTCGAATTTATAAACTGTGCTTTAAAGTCTTCAAAATTACTTCCGATCCACCATCTTAGAAAATTTAAAAAACCTCTATTTTCTTTTACAAAATAGTTTATTTCATAAGAATGAACTATTTTGCTAAAGAGTTCATTCTTGTAGAACTTTCCAATTTGAAATAATTTAAAACTATATTTTTGCCAGATCTTCTAACAAGGCGAATCTGATACCTTTTCTAAGACTGTACTTGAAAATTTCAAAATTCAAAATTGTGCATTTGTTATTTTTGCCTATACTGAAGTTGTTAACATTCTTTTGCCATACATTCAAAAACTTTCGAAAAATGTCCATGGAATTGCGATACCCTGGAATACTATCAATGTCAATCAAAATCTTTAGTTTAACTTAAAATTACCCATGGATGATTCTTTCGAACTGCCGTGAAGTTCTCAGTAGATTTTTGATGAAATAATCATCGGAATTCTTCTTCAAATTTGTTGAACTCTCCTTAGAAATTTAGCTCGATATAACTTATAAATTTTCATTGTGTTTTTCATAGAATTCTACTTTAAAACAACCTTGGTTGATGATTTGCACACAGAACATTCAAAAAGATTTGTAATAAGTAACTTAAGTCGAATTCCACTGAATGGTTGAAAAATGTCCACATTGTGGAAACTGGAAAAAATCTCTGAATTTTGATTTTTTTTTTTTCATTTAGTAATAGAGTTACTGAACTTTACTTAGAGAAGTGAAATTGCTAAAGTTAAGAAGTGATTACATTTTAATTTTATGTAACAATTGATTTACAGAATTCCGAACAATCTGGACAAATGAATAAAAGTAAATATGAAAAAATTAGAGATAGGTAGGTATATCCTAATACTTCAGATATTTTAATTTTTTCAAGAAAACATAGTCGTGGAACAGGTTGCAGGTTATTCCATTTTTTTAGTTCATTTTGATAGTTATTTTTAAAAAAATATGAAAACCCTTGGCCGCGGTTTATTTGGGACACCTTGCCCCAGGTATTTTCAGACTTTTCTGCAAGGAGCAATTTTGAGTTAAATTTAAGCTGCATATCAAAACGCCTAATTTTCCACTTTCACTTAACTTCTCAGCCATGAGACGCATTAAAACATGACTGAGAAGTACCATGACGCAGAACAGATTTTCAAATCTGGCTAATTTAATTATTGGGAGCGGAGTTGTGCAGGAATCAGTATCAACCGACACAATTTTGAAGATTTACCAAATTTACAAAACCAAATTAAATTTTGATGTAAATTTAAAATGTTCATTGACTCAATTTTCTCAGTTTTAATTTTTTTAAACTTGACTGTATATAGATTCAGGACTATTCTCCGCTTCAGATGAGTTGAGACGCCTCATAAGAATCGAGTAAGGTGACTACAGTAACCTCGTGTGAGTCCATTTTCCATTTGATCCAGACGGAATAATACGAGGTATATATTCACCCCACTCGATTCTCTTAATGCATCATGACTCACCAAGGTGCAGAATAGAAATAATTTATCGATTAATCCTGTCTTTATTTATCAATTAAAATAACCTTTCCCCAATAATTACGCTACTTTCGTCGCTCTTTTCAATATTCTTATAAACGAAACAAATCCTTCGCGCAGGCAGGCCCCTCAGACTAATTGTCTAGGTCCGCCAATGGTTGGCCCCATAGTAGCAATCGTCTTTCTCCTACCCGTTACTAACATAACAACCACCAATTTTTTTTTTATAACAATTCGTTCTAAACTAAGACGTCAACCAGGTCAGGCGTAATAAAAGCTAATGAATTTAAGAGTGTTCGTGTTGTTTCACATGAAGCAGTACAAGTCTCTCAATTCAGAATGGAAGTGAAAAAGTACTAGTACTAGTACTGACTACTGTGAAAGTTGATGGAGAATGTTTTCTTGAAGACATACTGAAATCATTCTTTTACGAAAACTATTCGTTCTTGTTTCTAGCGTCAATTCTTCACCTTTTTTTCGGGATCCTTTTACCTCTTGGTTTGTGGTCTGTATAACCGTAACATAGCAAGACGGAAACTTAGACGCTAACAATGACACCTCCATCTTACCAACCAGTTCCTGATTTGGCGCAACTTAACGAGCAACCCACCGAACTTCCATCGACGCAATACTTTTGGCGAAAGAGTGAACGGGATCTTTCGGTCATTATCGCAATCAATAAAATCGATCTCGAATTTTCACACATCCATTATTCGTCGTCGGCATCGTCGAAATTCGCAGTCGGCTCTTCCAATCGCCAAATACAGTTAAATGCACTTTAGGCTGAGCTTGGCTGCGTGGTCGACGAGCTCACGGTGGGAATCCGATCCCGATCGCAACAATCCAGCGCCCGATACGAGCGGATTAAGCCATATTCGTCCGCAGCGGCTAGGATCGCCTGCCGGTGGCGGTGGGGCAAAGAGAGAGAGGGGCTCCTTACGAAACGAGATAATAATGTTTAACACATTATTACATCTCAACGGAAAGAGGAACAATTTTGCGAGAAATACGTATGAATATAAATATAATAATCATAACAAGCCGAAAAAAAAAACTGTCCGCTATCGGATTTGATTCTGCGTGGAGCGGCCGAGTCCAATGCACTTTGGAGAACCCGCTTGGGTTGCCATTATTCCCATGCATGCCGATGCAAGGCGACGCATTTCGCAATCTCTTCTGATGATGATGATGATGATGATCGGTGAGAGGATGATATCCTTGACGATGTCGCGTCGTTTCGAGAGCGAAGAATATCGTTTTTTACCTTTTTGGATTCACTCTTGAACTCAACGAAAGACGAGGTGCGTTCCATAAAATGACGTATTTATTTGCAGTTTGAATGAAGATATCAAAAGGTTTATCTCTTGACAGAAAAGTACCGGGGCGAAAATATTTTCCTTCCAACCAGGAAGGCTACGACGGTGCAATTGAGAGCAGTGATTGACCACGGCGGGTTGAGGGGTATTCTTAGAATGTTGTCTCTCAGCCGACCAGGAACAGAACCGACGATCCCCTCGAAGATAAATAAACTTCCATTCCGAATGATCCTCTCACGCAGGATTGCGTCCAATCTTTCAACGGCGTTTCTTTGTTGCCCGGAGTGACTTGGGAAGAACACACAAAACCCTGAACCACGATCGACAGCTCGCCGAGGTAAATTGCTTATTTACACATCACTACGATCAACAATCGCGCATTGGTGGGACGAAGGAGCCGGCCTTTCGATGATGATCGCGAGGAAAGGCTTTCGTTGCCTTTTTTTTTTTCGTCTTCGTGCTGCTTTGAATAAAATCAAGATGTTTACGACAAGTGATGCCACAATTAATGCGAAATTAAGATATAAAAATGTTTATTTATTGATGCGCTGTGCATGTATGATTACAGTCTTTTGAAAAGTCCAGCAAGGGAGAGTTCGGTTCAATCGTCTTCAATTTCAGGTCAACATTTTGGAGGTCCGCTGCGCCGAGATTCCGTAAGGATAAATAGCATGCAGTCGCTCTGTCGTTTGTCGGTGTAATTGTGCCACCCCTGAAAACCGAAAGCTGTTTAATGCTTGATTTTATTGTTTCGTTCGAATGGTCGTCGGTTTTCCCTGGAGGGGGACTCCGGCTATCAGGCTCGAACAACAACATTATGCGGGACGTTTATTCGGTATAAACGGTCTTTATTGGGCATTGTTTCGACTGATTTGTCGGATTTGGGAACGTAGATATGGATTAGCCCCGAACTGATGTCAAAATATGGAAATTTATGAATGGCAACAGGCGAGTAAAACAGAAGATTGACATGGCGAAGTCAGAGCAAGGATTAGATCTGCAGTTGAAGTTTTTTGTTGTTGCGATGGGATAATTTTGTTATCAACAGGTCATTCAAAAGCATGGATCACAATAACACCTGAAAGCTTTTGAATGAATTTCCAGAATTCAACATTCAGGTCAACAAATTTGTTGGTAAATATTGTCATTTTATCGTACAATAGAATAAAAAGAAGGAGAGATGAAGAAAGGTAGATGCACCAATAAGAGCTAAAAATTGTTAAAATTAATTGATTGAATCAGGTACATCCACCAAACGGTAAGTAAGGTCTGTATCCGCAATAATCCGGACACCTCAAAACATAAATAAAACATAAATCTCGCATTATATATCCGTCGTAGTTGTTAATTTCAGATTTATGGGATATGTTTTAACGATTCGTGGAGACAAAACATAGTTATTTGGTATTTGCATAAATTTTCGAACTTTGCGCTTAACTCCGTCCATTAGGGTTTGTACAGACTCTTCAGAAATCGTAGAGGCCGTCTTTGTCCAAATTTGCTGGAAGTGTTTGATGTCTTTAATTCCTTGCTTCTTTCCAGAAAGCTTCCGCTTCATCAGAGCCCAATATCTCTCGATTGATCGTAGCTCTGGGCAATTTGGCGAGTTTGAGGTTTGTGGTACAATGTTCACTTGATTTGCTTGGTACCACACCATCACAGTTTTAGCATAGTGGCATGATGCCAAATCGGGCCAGAACAAAGGTTTTTCTTTGTGACTTTTGATGAAGGGTAGAAATCGCTTCTGCAGACACTCTTTCTGATAGATCTCCTTGTTGATTGTGCCTGTAGTGACGAAAGATTTACTCTTTTTGCCACACTTGCAAATTGCTTGCCACACAAGGTATTTTTTGGGAAATTGCGATGCTTTCTTCGTTCTAAAATGCTCAGCTATAGCATATCAGGCCATAGCAGAATAAAAAGCCAGCCCTGGAAGCTGCTTGAAATCCTCCAGGACATAAGTTTCATCGTCCATAACAACGCATGAAAACTTCGTCAAACATTCGCAGTATAAACATCAAGCCCGTGATTTTGCTACCAAGTTCTGTTTGTCATTGCGATTTGGAACTGTTTTTACTTTGTACGACTTCCCAAAGGTTGTTTCATTTTATAGACAAAACCAGGCGACATCCCTATTTTACGAGCCACCGTTCGAATGGAGAGATTTGGGTTTTTCGTTAATATCCTTTTCACCTTTCGGTCCATGACAGGATCAGCGCGGCCAATGTTTTTGTCACTTCTCGGTTTCCTCTCCACCATCAAACGTTCTGAAAATGATTTGAGCACATCGTGAACAGTGGATTTAGGCAAATCCAATGTTTTTGCAAGGTCCCGTATTGACAAGTCAGGATTTGCCGTACGCCCGTACAAAATTCGCTCGCGCACTTGTTTTTCTTTCGTCGCCATCTTGAATACTAAACATGAAATGTAAACATCAATCATAGTCTTTTTCATAATAGACTCTCCGCTATACCTCAGTGAAATTTTTCATTCCTACGTGCAATATTTCAAAAGTTACTATGATTTGAAGGTATCCGGATTAAAGTGGATACAGACCTTAGATGAGTTGAATATGGTTACTGTTTTTCGATATTCTTCATGACAATTTAACTCAAAAGAGGGGGTTTGCATGATTCATTTCTGAAATAAAAAATATGTTCTCAAAACGTTGGGAAAATGTAACAATCCATACAAAAAAAATGATGATCCATACAGAAAACATGACAAGGGGGGTTATAAAAAGTCATTTTTTGCGTGACATAATTCAGGGATGTTCTCTTCGTTATTTGTTTGGTTTCCTATTAAAGGAACCGGTGATAAGATACGCCTTCTTTTCTCTACAGCTTCATGAACATGATCGGCAGCTCGATTTTGCGAAAACTGTTGCTTTCGTACAGTTGACAGTCCCTCAAGCATTGCTTGCGTCAGGTGCACTTCCACCATATTATGGTTCTTAATGGCTTTATTGAGGCACGTGTTTGCTTCCATAAACAATTTGAAATTGTAGATAATTGGATACTATGAATAACACATCTATCACATCGTACTTATCAGAAGTTCACCTTTCTTCGTCCTCTTACTTGCGAAGGATCTTCAACTCGAAAATTGACTCTGCACCGTTGCTACACAGAAAAAAATAATTAATTTTAACAAGCCTGTAAAATTTCCCCTCGTGTAATTCCAAGCCAAAGGAGTGTAAACAACGATATTGTTTGCAATCTTTGAAACAACAGGCTCGATTCAGGCATTATCTGGCTTAAATTTACATGAAATATCCCATTATGTTCTGCCAAATCTAGCATTCCCTTTATGTGTATTAGATAACGCAGAAAATTCAGTGTTTCTTTTTATCTGTGTATGGTAAGTACTATTAGTACCTACATTGGCCAGGTCTGAGTTGCGCCTGGCCAAGGCGGCTGCCCCACTCCAACGCCTAGGCGTTCAAGTCACTCGCAACTAGCGCGGGCTACGGCCGGTTAGCTCCATTGTCATCCGATCGACCATTTGTGAGAATTGGTCAATCGACCATCTCGGTGGCGTATAGCAGCTACAAATGAACACTCCGTTCACTTCGTTTGCGGTGGACACAACCTCTTGGACTGGGAACTTGCCCGTCATCCATAATACCACCATAATAGATCCATCCGCTACCCAGTTTTCGTTACCGGCGGGGATGCGGTATGGGTCAGATATTATTGCGATATCCGTTCCTGACTTGCGAAGTGATAACTAACAAAGATCATAGACATAAGCTCACTCTTGGCTTAAAGCACGCCTTCGGTGGCTGGTGCAACCTCAGTGGGCAAACGTACCACCCCACTTTGCGTTTTTCCACTTTTAGGACTGACTCTGCGGCGGCAGCTGGCAGTCGTATTGTTGTCATTTGAGTCGTAACTGGACCTTTTGCAGCCGTATGGCTGTTGCGGCAACCTCGACCTCACATTGGACCTTGATGGCCGTGGAGATTTCACCAGCCTCCGTGATCTCCTACAAGTTTTTACATTGGAGAGTCACTAACATGGCCAGGGCACGTATCTCCACTCCCGCTACTAGAGCCTGTTCGGCCAGCTAGGATCATTTAGCCGGTGCGAGTATGGCGGATACTCGAGCAGATCCGCGAGCTTAGCATCACCGCGCATTGCCTTGAGGACCTCGGAGTACTTAGACTATTCGATCTTCACGCCAGCCTTCGGTTCGCTTTTTCTTTCTGGGGTCTATCGCCCTTTTTCCGGACCTTGGCCTCTGGAAGGGTCATCGCTCGTT
This sequence comes from Aedes japonicus, assembly GCA_034211315.2. NCBI lineage: Eukaryota > Metazoa > Arthropoda > Insecta > Diptera > Culicidae > Aedes > Aedes japonicus. Next base: position 8,220 of record JASCZW010014125.1, on the reverse strand, counting down.
TCTCTTTTGTTGTGCCGTGCATTACTGGAACCAGTCCTATCGCTTGGGCCATGCTTAGTGCTAGAGGCTTTGCGCACCACCGAGGTTTTGGCTATTGGCACTATTGGCGCCTTTGCCGCTTTTCCGTCTTTGCCGCCTATGCCTTCTTTGCCACCCTTGAAGCGGAGGTCACTCACTTCACGCCCCGTAGGACGTGCGGTTGGACCCGCCAGTCCCGACATCACGCTCGCATATGTCTCTGGACCCATGGGGTCGTCAGACACCAGCCGCTTCTTTGAGCCACCGGGTGTGGTTTCCTCGGGTGACTGTCTTGCACGCTTTGATGTCTCTGCCACTACGGTAGGTGAGGCGGAATCGCGCGCTTCCGTCTGCGTGTACTTCCAGCTCATCCCTCTCGCGACATGCCGCCTGAACGGACCTTCGAAGCTGAAACAAGCTATGTTTGAAGTCCTTGCTGATGTTGTTGCGAGTCGACGTAAAGTCGATTATCGCATTCAGCTGTTCTACGATTACCCGCACTTTAGGAAGCGTATCGCTTCCTCTCCATGGCCCACGTGAGCCCAGGTCCATACATGGCCTCTCCAGTTTTACCGGAGACCTCTGCTTCCGAGGCTGCCGTGCTTCTCCACGTATCGGATGTGCCGTGGGATCTGTCTTTCCTGCCAGGCGGGGATCTTATCTAGCCTCTTTTGGCGAACGGGGTCGTCTCATCTCTCTGAATCGTTTCACTGGGAGCGACAACCCAATTCTTTCGTACCGAGCCATCGGAAAGATGTTGAAAATCCACCAGTCTACAGTGTCTCGTGTCATAAAACGTTTCGGAAAACGATTAACTGTCAATCGGAAGAAAGTGAGTGGTAGAAAAAGTGTTCCGTACTGTGTGAAGGATCACAAGCGAGTGGTTGCTGCCTTTAAACTTGACCTAAAGTTTCGTGTAGAAAGCCACGAAACGAGCTGGGCTCCGTTTATTCAAAGTTCAGAAAGCTGTAATGACAAACAGAATAGGTCAGCCAAAATACGTGCGCGTAAGCTGTACACACAAATGTTGACGAAACCACATTGCTGCATCATGGACGGTGAAACACACGTAAAAGCGGACTTTAAACAAATTCCCGGCAACCAGTATGTGACTGCGAAGGACAAGTTCGATGTTCCAGAGTCTCTCAGGAAACAGCAAGTGTCAAAGTTCCCCAAGAAATTCATGATTTGGGAGAGGATTTATTTGTGTGGTAAACGAAGCAAGCCTTTCGTGACAACTTCAACTGTAAATGGTCAAGTATACATGAATGAATGCCTGTAAAAACGACTGCTTCCGTTTCTCAAAACACACAACGTTCCTACAATTTTTTTAACGGACCTAGCCTCTTGTCACTACTCCAAGGATGTTCTGGAGTGGTACAAGACGAATGGTGTCAATTTCGTGCCGAAGGATCTTAATCCCCCAAACTGTCCAGAGCTGCGGCCAAATGAAAAATATTGGGCAATAATGAAGCACAAACTTCGTAAGCATCCAAAAGTTGTCACTACAGAACAGGAAATGTTGAAGTCATGGTTGAAAGCGAAAAAAAAGTCGATTCAAGCGTTGTACACAATCTTTTGCGAAGTATTAAGAAGAAAGTTCGGGATTTTGGTAAAGAAATACAGTGAAATAAAAATATTTTTTTTTTAATTACTGAATAAGCACATAATAGTCTACGATCATCGGTTTCTTATTCTTGATTTTTATATTTATTCTTGTTAATATGGTCAAACCTTCAATTATCATTTGAATTTCGTTCTTTACAAAAGATGTTTTAATTGAATTCAGCGAACTGGAACTGAATTAAAATACAGTCAACAATCAAGAAAACAATGACCATAATTTGCACCTACAGCGAATAAGGATTCGGCAAAAATCGCAATAAAAATCGTTTATGTGAAGAAAATGCAGAAGATTGGTTGCCTTGCAGAAATCGGTTACATCGAACCGTCAAAATCATGCAATTTGAGATGAATTGGGCAGTTTAGCTTCACCAACCTTTGGCAAACTCGCTGAACGATTTTTGATCGATTTTTCTAGAGTAGCAATTCTTCTTGGAAGCACGCTTAAAATACGCATGAAAACCCGGTCTTAAACCTGAAATATTGAATGATGAAGTGGTTATACTGAAAAAAAGAACTTAAAAATAATTAACTAACTGTTCTTAGTACTCCAATTGATCTTTCTGTTGGTATCAAGGATCTATTCAACCAGTAACTGGCGGTTCTGTCAATGAACCTGTGAGTTTGCTATGTCTTTGTGCAGTTACTCACATTAACCCACCGTTAAGCGAATACTTCATCTTCTTCTGCCTGGTCGTTTGAAATCTACATTAACCAGACCAAGAGTGATGTGCAGACCAGCCGGGTAACATCAGCATTACTGTCTGAACATCTGAAGAGCCGTATAACAAAGGCTAATTCAAGCAGTTATTGAACCGTTTTGCTCTTTTCTCATCTGCCTGTTTCCTAACATTTATTAAACGAATCGTTCAATGTCAATCTCTAGGAGCAGACTGCAATTTTTTTTTTTGCTAGAACAAAGAGAAAGTATTGATAGTTTCGTTAGCGCATGTGAAAATTGAATAGAAGTAGGAAAATAAGGAAAATAACACACAATCTTTTGCCAAGCATTCCCATGCGGAGTAGGTCAAGGCAAGAACGAACTCACCATCTTGACTGGCAAAAGAATGTGCGCTTGATCGTGCTCATATACTACCGGTAGCTTAAATGGTTCTAACGAACTGTCTATTCACACTCCCAAATCCCCTACATGGGAGAGAAACTATCACCCGCTCATTTGGGTTTGTTTTTAGCATACGACTTCTGCTTTACCTAACCTTTCATGCTGCTTCAAGATTTGCCAATAGATAGTTTCTATAAATTTGGAGTTGATATTCAAATTGGTAAAAGTTGATAGTTTTTCACGCGAATTTTATGTTCGACATAACATTTTTAATTAAAAAAATAGATAACAGATCATTCTGCATTAAGGTTTGTACACCATATCCAAAACTATAACCAAATGTGTCTGTATATCATGTGATCGGTTTATTGATATATTTAACTAAAATTTCTGGTGGCACCTTTGCCCTAACTCCACTATACATAACAAATTTCAGAAAAACAGAACGAAAAATGCTTTATTACGCAAGCTTTTTTTTTTGTTTTTTCCATTGATGCTACACAGAAAAAAATAATTAATTTTAACAAGCGCGTAAAATTTCCTCTCGTGTAATTCCAAGCCAAAAGAGCGCAAACAACGATATTGTTTGCAATCTTTCATACAACTGGCTTTTCTTCTAATTTATAGTTAGATTTAGGCGTTATCTGGCTTGAATTTACATGAAATATCCCATTATTTTCTGCCAAATCTAGCATTCCCTTTATGTGCATTAGATAACGCAGAAAATTCAGTGTTTCTTTTTATCTGTGTAGCCTTCCTGGCTTCGTTCTTGAAGTATAACGGTTCTGTAGTATTATCCGTGCGACTATGCAGATTTCACATTCACATTTTTTGAGTTTCTTGTGCTTATTCAAAAATTATACTTGATGTTTGATAAATAAAGCTTCTCAAATATTTCCGTAGCCGCATCTGACAAACTTCGAAAATTATTCATCTTCAGGAACAACACACACTTTTTTCTAATTTTCTACATGATATCAGAATACCATCTTTATGACAAGTTTTGACAAAGGCAAACAATAGCTGATAGTTGTAAACCTATGAACACACAGCAGTCTACTGAACTAATTACACTAATTTGCATTACCGTGATGAGTAACCATGGCAACTGGGTCAACAAACAACTTGAATGAATCCTAGAGGGTTTGAGCTGTTTAGTGGAATGCTCTGTAACTAGAAATAGAACAAAAATTAGAATTCCTCCATTTAACCCAACTACCTTCGCTTATCTTCGACAGATAGCGCAGTTGTCTACAATGTGCAAACTTCTTCAGTGTCTCGTACGTAAGTCGAGTTATTAGTACGAGACACTGAAGAAGTCTGCACATTGTAGACGAAGTACGCGTATCTGTCAAAGATAAGAGAAGGTAGTTGGAATGAAATGGAGAATACTAATTTTTCTTCTAATTTCTAGCAACTTGAATTGTCGTTCTCAAGCCAGCATACAGTGTGTTCAAGCTCTGTTTGCACTGCGTCGTCCATTTGTAGAAATTAGCCTTTTCTAGTTAAAACATTTTTAAAGGTCACACAAATCTTAAAAAAATGTTCTAGACGCCCCGATGAAATATTTATGTTGAATGCTCAAATGAAAGGAAAAAGCCTATTCTTTCAAATGATGGGCGTTTTGCCGATGCCTATTTTTTTTTTTTTTGAATAAAGTTTTTCTACGAAACTCACCGTGTTATCCCTCGAAAGTAGCGGTATCAATAGTCAACTGTGCTGATTTTGATAATCTCAGTTACACGTTAATGAAAAAACTGATGAAATTTACTCTTCGACTTCAACGACAATCACATTAATCTAAACTTTGCAGATAAACCACCCCGAACCCACGTTTTATTGCACCGCATTTCAATCAACCTCCAATCAATTGTCATCTTTATTGTGTGGCGCTGTCCAAGAGAATAAAAAGAAAATTTATTAGCTGAAATCATCTTCCACGATTGTGCATCACAAAAAGCGCTGACCGGACTCGATTCTTTGCGACGGCGAAAGAACAGCACAACCGACAACCATCGGCCGAACGAAGACCGAAGACCGCCTTCCGGAACAATAAAGCTCGGAATACCATCAATGTGGTAACTTTCAGCCATCATCGTCATCGTTGGTCAACCGCCGACCACAATAAAACCCGATCTGAATTGGATTCCTCGTCAGTTTTTTTTTCCTGCCCAGCCCCTGAACATGAATGCAAATTCCTTCCTCCTTTGAGCTGACAAACGAAAATCCGTTGAACGACGGCACAAAGAGCTTCGAGCCTCGTCAGCATTCCGTTCTAATCGTGATCTTCCGAGGGATAAATCAATTTCTGCGATGAGCTCAACCAACTCCGCACCGGCTGTGACTCGTCCTTTTCGGGGCGCAAACCTGTTCGGACCATCGGCGAACAAATTAAACGAAAGTTGTCCCGATAATTACCAGAAGAATCGGCCGAATTGGATTAAGCCACCCCGGCTCGACAAAAAAAAGCAAGTAGATACCACTTATCACCAGCCAGGCCCGGACATTCGAGCAAGGAGCGCTTTGTACTTTGCATTTTGAACGCTAATGGATTAATTAAATCTCATCGCTGTCCGAGGCGCAGGCTTTCACTTGATCCCATTTGTTGACGACCAACCGGCGGCCACACATTCAACCCGCGAGATGAGCTTTCTTTTGATCTTGTTTGCTTCGAAGGCTTCTTTTCAACGCCGGCCCGGCTCAGCAGGGCGAGGGGAAGGAAGGAATCGTGAAGATTGGATTGTTGGCGGCTTTGATCGGCTTCAAATCAGCCAACTACCAGCTACTCCTGGCCCGTCAATGCATGTGTGTGTGTGTGTGTGTCAACAAGTGGTTGCTTCTGCTCTCGTTGAAAATTGGATCCAAAAAGCCTCGGCAAGGTGAAATTGAGCGATTCAGGTGAGTCTCCCACTCAACGACTGCTTCTTCTTCGGATAAATAGGGGGAGCAATAATTAAAACGACTGATTCGATCTGGTTCCGTGGATCTGAGCTTTTGAGAAAATCGAAGTGAAAAGGGAAAGGGGTTATGAGTTATAAATCGACGGCATTTAACGTTAAAGATTCATTAATTATTTATACCTTTTGGTGAGATGGAGTTTTTTTTTCTTGGTTTGTTCCTTCGCTTACGTGAAATTGGCAAGCATTTTGGGTAATCAACGTTAAATAAGGCGATAAAAATGGTAACGGGCTCCGGCGATGACGTCAGGCGAGGAATCCTATGGGAGTCGGGTAATCTTCTTAATGCAATTTAATTATCTTTTGTGAAGTTGCTTTGGACGGCATTTATAAAATGTGTACTTTATAGAATCTGGAGGACGTAATTAAACATGTTTCATTGATTGACATTATCGTGGACATGTTAGTTCACTGAACCCAACGAAATATGGCCATCTCAGAAATCTCTGCTGAAGCTAAATTTAGAAAAGAATCAACCTGGAGCATTTTTCATGAAAAAACTTGTTGCTGCGAGAAACATAATTCTGTGTGACATAATAAAGCTCCAGGATTGAAAATCGATATAAATCATTCAGTTATACTCGTTACATCACATAATAGAACTCTCAAATAAACACTTCTGATAGAGGGGACAATCAACAAACAAAGATTAACAGTCAATTGCATAGAAAACAACACAACTCCAGAAGAACGTGTCATATAGCGGACCATCGAAGTATGGTGAGATCTGTCCAGTTTTACACAGTACTAGCTGACCCGACGGACTTCATCCCGTTGAATATTTATTTATCGCATGCAATTGCTTAAAAACCGATTCACACAATAAATCGGTTCTCGATCTTTACAACGATTTTTTTTGACGTAGGACTACGTCTTTGTTTTCTATACTGGGGTAAAAAAGAAACAATTGCGACCGTCACAAAAAGTGGTCAGGTTTTAAGCGTTAGTATCTCAGCCGTTTCTCCAAACATTTTCGAAACGTTTACTCCAATCGATCGGAAACAGTTCTACGCGTCGATTCCAATTTTGAAAACTATTGATTTTTAACATTAAACGAATGAAAATTTCGCAGATATAAGGTGATGTGTTATAATTTCGTTTTGCCGAGTAAATTTATTAAATGCCAAGTATTTTCCTATCACAGACATCAAATGTAAGTAAGAGAACCTCATATTGTTCAAGACGTCGACACTGTCGAGCTCTTTTAGTTAGCAGAGCGTCATTGCACTGGTTCAACTTTTTTCGACACTTAGTTCTTGTTTCGACACTAGCAGTACCCCAGAAATCTCTGAGACGAGTGAATGTGTCCTTCAGAGCTTTTGTCACACACAGTCGATACAGACGACGCCAACGATGATTATGTTGATGATGTCCACACGCTCGTGCCTGCGTCGATGACGATTAATCTTTTTATTCTTGACTGCGGTAGGGTAGGTTCGGTCATGGTTGGCTCAATTACAATTGAACACATATGCAGCAGTGAACGATATTAAAGGGGTACATCTTCATAAAAATGCTTCACAACACAAAACACAATAATCGCAAACATTCTGACGAAGTGACTGAATATGTTCTTGCTAGCATCGAGTTTTGGCTCTTATGAACATTCAGTTTTGCACCGAATCGATGAATGACGAGATGGATGTTGGATAAGTTCACGGGATACTGCTTATTTGCTGCCTAATTATAACTGCTTATTATAATTTGAATTTTTCGCACACTGGTCGCAACTCTCTCTTTATTCACAAAACCATTTCATTCTCCAGTTCCTTTTCATTTTCTCATAAAAATTTGAGTCATTTGTTGTGCGAAGTATTCACCAAGGAGAGCATCTTATTATCTCTCGTTTCTCATATGAATTTAGAGCTAGAGTCAAATGAATGAGAGCCAAATTATTCTTAATTCTACTCCCATTCATCAATGTTTTTCTTTCGCTCTGAAGTTTGTTTGTGATTCTCGAAATGGCTAGCAAAAAACGAGTTTTTTAAGAAAAGTGGACTGAAGCGTACTTTTTTAATGCAATCTATCAAAAACCAGTGTGCTTAATCTGCAATGAATCACTAGCGGTAATGAAAGTGTACAATTTAAAACGTCATTACGAGTCAACGCATGCATCGAAAATGGACAAATTCTCAGGTAAATGTCGTTCAGAGGAAGCAAGTGAATTGAAAGAAAAACTGCGATGTCAACTAAACGTGTTAAATAATTTTTTTTTAATCATTTATTTGAACAAGCTCAACCGAATTAACTTTACAGAGCCAAGATTTCATGTTTATAAACATAAATTATCTTGAAACTATCGTTAAGGGGATAGAACCGATTACTCGCGGCCATCTCAAGGTTAATAGGAATGACAACTGAAAGGATAGGATGGAGGGTTGGAATTTGAAGTGTGGTTTACATGACACTTTTTTTTTAAATTCTAGATTGTCAAAAAACTTAAAACTATACAACTTTTGGCTTCTTTTGACTTTGACTTGAACAGAGAAAAATAACACACATACACAGATAAAAAAAAAAATATAGCAAACATACAGGTTAAACTAACTACAATCTATG